>JAHDVE020010733.1:0-24403 GCA_022606495.2 Halesus radiatus
GGGCACAGGTTACATTTATATTATTTTCATAACATAAATTTATTAGCTCACAGCCTGGGTCTGATATGCCTGGCATACCAGCGTCACTTACTAAGGCTATATTGTTGCCTTCTTTTAATAGTTCAATAATTTTACGGCCTTTTTCTTCCTTGTTATGTTCGTGGTAGCTTGTTAACTTTGTTGATATTTCATAATGGTTTAACAGTTTTATTGTGTGCCTTGTATCCTCGGCGGCTATTATATTAACTTCTTTTAATATACGAAGTGTTCTTAGTGTTATATCTTCTAAATTTCCTATTGGTGTTCCACAAATATATAATATTCCGCTCATAAACTCACCCTAACTAATTGTAATATATATCAAAAACTTCTTTTGTATATTCCATATTTTCATTATAAACAATAAGAGGTGGTTTTACCTTTAACATGGTATTACCACCTTTTATACTTTCTATTAAAACCATTGTTGGTTCTTTATTAATTTTAGGGTACACTAAACGCATTGTTTTAGGTTCAAGTTTATAATTTCTAAGTGTTGTTATAATATCTATAAGCCTGTGTGGCCTATGTATCATATAAAAACGACCATTAGGTTTTAAAACTTTACTTGTGCCTGAAACTATATTTTCTAAATTACATAATATTTCATGGCGTGATATTGTTTTATTACTTGTTTTGTTTATCAGCCCACAACCTTCTGTCATATATGGTGGGTTTGTTACTACCACATTAAATGAAGAAGGTTTATAAATATTGGCAAGTTGCGCTATATCACCTTCATGTATTTCTATTGTGTTTGTTAAGTTATTTAGTTGTATATTTCTACGTGCCATTTCAACGCATTCTTCTTGAATTTCTAAACCTATATAATTTGCTTGTTCATTTTTTGCTGCAAGAAGTATTGGTATAACCCCTGTACCCGTGCCTAAATCTAGCACTTTATCACCTTTTTTTATAGTTGCAAAGTTTGATAATAGCACTGCATCACAGCCAAAACAAAAATTGTTTGGGTTTTGTATAAGTTTATATCCGTTTCTATGAAGGTCATCTATTCGTTCTAATTTTTCCATATTAATCTATTATATCCTTTAATTCATTAAAATTTACACGCTCTTCTTTTACTTTTTTTGAAACAAGAATTTTTATTTCTGACACGTTATAAAAACCTACACGCGGGCCATCTTTTTCACCTTTTCCAACGGTAACACGTACAATTTGGCGTAACACGTTGCCTGATAATACATCGCCTTTGCCATCTGGTGTCATTACTATATCGCCTACGTTTGGCATAAATTTATTTAAATATTCGTAAGTATCCTCTTCATATTTTAAACAACACATTAACCTACCACATATACCAGATATTTTAGTTGGGTTAAGTGATAAGTTTTGCTCTTTTGCCATTTTTATAGATACAGGCTGAAATTCACTTAAAAAAGTTGCACAACACAACGTTCTTCCACAAATACCTATGCCGTTTAATATTTTTGCTTCATCTCTTACTCCTATTTGCCTAAGTTCTATTCTCATTCTAAATATTGATGCTAGTTCCTTAACTAAATCTCTAAAATCTACCCTTCCATCTGAAATGAAATAAAATAATATTTTATTTAAGTCAAATGTAAGTTCTACGTCAACTAGTTTCATGTCTAGGTTATGTTCTTTTATTTTAGCTACAAAAACGTTATGCGCTTCTTGTTCTTTATTTTTGTTTGATTTATTTTTTGCGGTATCTGCCTCTGTTGCAATTCTTATTACTCTTTTAAGTGGTTGTATTATTGTGTTATCTTCCACATCCCTGTTTGCAATTTCTACTTGTCCATACTCTATACCTCTTATTGTTTCAACAACAACAAAGTCATTTAATTTTATATTTAGGTTGTGTGGGTCAAAATAATATATTTTGCCTACTTTTTTAAACCTTACGCCTACTACTATTGCCATAATATATCTCCTCTACTTTCAAGCTTTTATACAAGTTTTACAAGCTTTAACATTAAAACATCCATTGTTAGCTGAAAGTTTCCGTTTTGTCTCAAGTTTTCTTTTGCATTTAAAATTGCATCTATTTTGCCACACAAATTTTTTATAGTGTAATATGTGCTTTCTTGTTTTATAATTAGTGCTTTATCTTTTTGAAGTATATATTTTTCATCATTGGTTTGTTTAAATACGATTATGTCACGGTAACTTAACAACTAGCCCCAACACAACTAGCTTAACCCAACACAACCCAGCAACCTTGTAACTTGGCAGCAGCAACTATTTGGCAACTTAACTAACTAGCAAAGTTGACGAATTATGATATGATATCGGGATATTTTATTTTAGATTTAGTAAATGAATATAAAATTAATTTTATTCATACTAAGTTAATATATATATATTTTATATATTTTATATATTTTTATACCATTTAAATCAAATTGACAATCGGCAACTAATTAATATTAAATGTTAAATATGCAATTTATATTTAAAAATAGTAACATATAAATAATTATTAGGCTATACCATCATTTATAGTTTAGAGATTATCTTTATTTTTATAGTACCTGGATATTTTTTTACGGAACAACCCACCCAACCACAAAACGCACGTTATCCCCTTGGCAGATAGCCCCGTATAAACAATCCTCGATCAGTCCAGCCTATTTCTGCGAGATCAAAAACTCTTTCATATAATGGTACGAAGTGGCTCGACCCAATAAACAGGTAAATAGTTTTATCCGACCCTCCCCAATTCCCAGGCTTTATTTGAACATATTAAAGCAAAACTCGTATTCCCCGCCACTTGTTTTATGTTACTGCTCTGAGATTTCAGAAAGGGAGTTTCGAGCAGCATTCTACGAAGGCCCTGCTTCCTATGCAAAGAATGGTGGATTACAGATTAGCACTGAAAAGGGTCTATCTTATTATTTGACCAAACCAGTTAGCAGTTGACCTTCCGATGCTCTAAGCTCTATTCTCTCCTGGAGCTGGTTAGTTTCCATAAGTCTTCGAGAGTTTTCAAGAGATTACGGGTCTGATTCTGTGGCTACGAAACTCCATTTTTTAAACATTTGGCATCCTATTAAAGGATAAATTAATGAAGCACCCGTTCCAATTTCAAAGATCAGACGATTTTTAGGTTTATCTTGTTATATTTATATGTGGTTTAGAGCCCTATCCACCCACAATAAATAGTTGATCCTCCCCGGAATCCGAGGACAGAGATGGCCAGGTATGTTCCACCATTAGATGTCGAAAAGATATTTCATAATAGCAGCTGTTAATGTATTGAGAGATTCCTGATTTGTGAAGTCAATAGTGAGTCGCAGATCGATCACAATGAGGTGTTTATGAAGAGGAGGGTATTTGGAGGCGAGAACATTGAAGGGTATCCTGTGATGGCATTTTACGACGATTGAGTAATCAAATCTTGCGCCAACAACTTCAGATAAATGCTCAACTCGAGGACTTAATGTGTGTTAGAAGTGTGATGAAAACGAAAGTAAGCCATTATCCTTCTAAAAAAATTCGATTTTAGAGAAAAGCATGACTATTATTGAAAATATTGTCACTATTTTTTTTATGTTTAACTTAACAATTATAAAAAACTAGTTAGTAAGTAATACGCCAGTATTTTTACAAAAAATATATTGAGCTACACAACTTATAATATAGTCAAATAAAATATTTTAATTTAAAACACTCTACAATTTCAAAACCAAAATATGTCAAAATATGGAGAGATTATCAATAGGAGATACAATAACGACGAAGTTGAATATCTCTTACAAATGAATACTGGGGGCTAGAGATGGCTGAGAAAAGAGCAGCAACAGCCTTACCATAAGGCCATCATCAACTTCCTCAATCAACCAAATCTCAAAGCTTTCTAGTCTTCAAAATATGTATCAAGATATCGACATTAGAAACCAAACAAACGATTACACGTTTCCAAACACAAGTAATAACAGACCCCATCTCCTCTTATCCATATAAAAAAAAAATAATACTACCGAAGGTCAAGATTTGATGAAACGAACAATAGCATCAATAACATGAGATCGCCCAATATTTCGAATCCTATGATGCACCGATCTCGATTTTTTGCAAAGAACGGTAAACGTTTCGACAGTTCAGAAAGTAATTTGGGTACCTCGTACTCTTCTTAAATAATTAATTAAAAAGAGTCCCGGATAAAGAGAAAAGTAACCGAGCCATCACTAATCTGCATTGGTGATAGTGATGAACATTCGAAAGAACCTAGAAAGTTTGTCAAACCTACCCAAAGCAGCCTACCTAAAAATGGAAGATCATCCCTTTCAAAAAAGAAGACTTTTAACAGATTTAAGGATTTGGTGGATCCCAGGACGAAAAATATTACTCTCTAAGAAATGAGAACCCATCGTGACAAGGAGAACTTATACATTGTGGAATTTATCAATTGTTAATAAGCGAGAATATTGGCGGGCAGCGAATGCATGAAATTGAATGCCACTATGCTCTTGAGCACAGTGCAGCAGTTGTGTTGGGAGAAGAAGCTCGAAGTTATTGAATTGGATAAAGAAATTCAGAGTTTTAAAAAAGCCAAACCTTATTTACTCGAAAATCAATAGCAAGATTTTTTTGAGTGATGATAACGGCTCGACAGTCTGAAAGTTGTGGAACTAAATTGATAAGAAATGATTTCATCTAATGAGCAAATATTCCTCGAAAATATATTGAATTTTATTTGATAAGATTTGTAGACACGCCATTATTGTATTCGCTAATATGTCTATTTCTGATGTAATTTAGAAAAAAAATTAAGTAATAATTGGTTGAATATATAAAATAAATCAAGAAAGTTATTTGTGCCTATCAAACACAGAGGGCAACTAATATGCACCGGGGCCTGGGTTCGTAGAATCACCTAAAACTCGCTGACTCGCGTTGTTGTTAAATCTTTTTGCCTGACCGAACCTCACGTTGTTTCCAGAATAATAATAAAACTTCTATACTCGACACGAATGCCTATTACTTGGGGTCAAATGCGTGGGTGATCTGTTTCTGTTAATCTTAGTTGGACTTTCAGGGCTTGCTTAACTCATCATTCTCTATAAACATTTTTTAAAAAATATTTAGATAAAAACTATTTGATGCATTCTTTTATACTTTTCGCCTTGGAGTATTTTATAGAATTTATTTAAAAGACATACTTCGAGCTGTTTAGTCCTTTTCGAGGTCCAAAACAGTCGAGGAGAGATTCATTTTACTATTTCTCGCAATACTCTTTAACTCGTAGTTCAACAACAATTCCCCTGCTGCAGTATCGCTTTCGTTATACAAAATCATCCTATAACTGTACATCCGAGTGTTGCGACTCAAGTCTTTAGCAATTACTTTATTGCTTCCGAGTACTAAGCCTGAACCATCTCTTTGGTCTCCATGCACCGTAAAATGAATTGGGACGTGTTCTGATATGATGCTGATTGTTTTCTTGAGCCAGAATACTTATCGATCGGTTGAGGATTATGTACGGGTCGACTCGCCGCCATGGCTGATGGAGAGGAATACTGGATAAGGGTTGGGAGATCGATCGAAATTATTAAATATCATTGAGTATATTATGAAATTATAAATAGGGGTTGGGGTTTGTTCCCACTCAGAATGATTATCGCTCAATAATACGACGGGAGTAATAGGAGGTTAGAAGCAATGAGAGGCTTTTGAAACCTTTTAAATCTTCTGATTGCCTGGGGCACGGAAGAAGAACGGGTGTTGAGCAGCTAGTTATTCGGACCTATTTGTTTTTTTGTAGCTCATTTGGCTTGAATTCTATAATAGATTTCTGATGGGTGTATATGTTTAAATATTTGAAGTAGGTTGAAAACTGTTCAATCTTTGTAAGCTTATTTGGGCTGGCAAGATCTCGTCTAGATGGTGGATCATTGGCTTCTTGGTATTGGATTTTTTGGATGAAAGGAAAAGTGCCTGGTTTCTTGGGAGAACAATTTGAGGCATGGGGGTTTCCGTAACCTACTACTAGCGTATGGTTGAAATAGGATGGACATCGTTCCTGATTGGGGCATTGCTATCAATAGTAATCAATTGCATTTTGGAAAAACTTAAAGCCTTCCTCCGAGTCGGTGACATAGGTGACTAGCAACGTGTTTATTGTGTGTTATTACTATGAATAGTTTGCTGTATCACTCGCTAAGGTTTGTCATGGCTTTATGTGCGCTGCTGTGTTTAATGTGAATAGCCAATGGTAAACTCCATTTCCCCACATTTTAAGCCTTGAAAGGTAATCGGCAGACGGACAGTTTTGTTGGTAAGGGGGTGGATTGGAGTAAAGGTGCAGATACCAATTTCGCTGCTCCCTGAGTTGGCTAAAGCATCTTATTCTTATTGCAAAGTTGGATTGACCTTTGGCTCAATTTGCTTGATCACAAGCATAATTTATTAAAAGGCTGTCAACCTGAAATTCTCGGGCCATTGATAAGGTTGGAACCTTTGCGTACATAAGGAAGTTTGGCCAATACACTTCTGCCTGGTTCTGAGTTCGACAAATATCTTGTTTCTAAAGTTTTTGTCCTTCATGTAGTAGATATTTGTCTAGATTCCAAATAAAAATAGCTACTGCGCTATTTCCTAAGGATGGTCCAGGTTTTGGTCAACCCCACATACTTTTGGCTGCTGCGAATTTATTTGTTAGTTTTTTATCGGAATTCCTTGTCGTTTAGGTGTTTTCCTTGTCAGTTTGGTCAACTAGTTTGCATTTGCTAATACTATATTTTGCTATTCTTCCGAAAAATATGGCAAGTTAAGAGCTTTATTTCTTTTTGAGTCTTAGTTGGTAAATTTTACCAGGGATGAATCAATAGTATTATGGTCTGAGTTTGACTGATCTGCCTATTCCTGATGATTGATCGCAATAACTCTCCTGACTTTGTTATACTTCCTTCTCTTAATAGAAAACGAATCTAGGCGATGTCGATTTGGACTCATCTGGTGCTCAGTTTTGTATCTGTATTTATTTCCATCAGTCGAACTATCATCGGCATTTGACGAGGTTTTGTCAGCACCTGCTGTATTAAAGACTTTAAGCAAAGACAAATCTTCAGCTAATAGATCACCATTTATTTCTGACGATTCATTATTCAAATCTTATTTTTTCTGATCATTTAACAAATTATTATTTATGAGGTCGGGTTCCAAGCCTTTAATAACTGGATCAAAAATCAATTGTTCAGCCATTTATCGATCGTGTCTTTATCTCCTCGATGAATCGAGCTCGCTAGTTAAACTTAAGTTCTGATTCGGTTTGACTTGAGTCAGATTTTGTGGATGGATTTTATTGTTTGTTGTTTAGAGTATTAACGTTCCTTTATGATAGGTGCTTTCAGCAAGAGAACCTCTCAGGTTACTGATCTATGCCTCGCGCTCTTTATATTGACTATTATTAAAGGCGAACAATATGTCTTAGCTATCGAATGATTGACCACTAGCCTATATCATCTGGTTAATCCCATTAATGATTTTTGACTCATCACTGGAGGACTTTATATCTTTTTCAATATATTTATTCTATTGCGGCATAAATTTCTAAATCATTTAACCATCCTCACTATCGTTGTTCATGTCCTTGTTAAGAGATCTATACCGATTGTCGACTTTATTATTTTCCTCTGCTCCATTTTTCGTGCTGAACTCAAACTTCATCTTCTCTTACACCGACGACTATTGGCTAACATGGCTTTGAGAGAGAAAACTCAATTCCTTATTCATATGTTTTATATCATTATTCGATTTATTGTTTTCTACTGCGACCTATGCTGACATTTAAAAGATGTTCTTTTTATTCAGTATGTTCATTTAGAGCAAAGCCATCTTTACCAACCCACTTCCTTTGATCTGCAGCAATTAATGTTTTTTCCAGACCACATCACCACTTTCATGCCCTATATAGTCATCCATATTTACAATGCATTCACAGACAACTACCTCATCAAGTTCGTGGGGGTCGAAATTGAATAGTAATTCCTCTTGGTCTAATGGCTAAGAAGATTGGTGATTAATAGTCGAGGGTCGATGAATGACTTGAAGAGTGAAGTGGTGTGAAATCCCCTTTAAAATGAGGAATTTTTAATTAAAATCCCCATGTGTTGTGGTAAATAATACACTGGTAGAGTGACATTCGCCTGATTATTCAATGATTTTGCAAAATATATTCTAAAGTGTAAATAAAACTATGAAATTATGAGAGATGCTTGTGGGGGAATAATTTTTTGTGATGTTACTGGTAAGGAGATTGTGCAAGCTATTAAATTAATTTTTCCTAGTTTAACTTCGAGCATAATAGATTTTTTATATCTTATATTATTAAAAAGAGAGAGAGAGAATGTGAGACAAAAATGGTTTAATAAATTATAAAAATTGTAGAAATAAATAATATAATATAATTATATCTAAAAAAAGTTTAAGGATTATAATATTATTTAAAACCAGCATTTTTTAATTTAATCAACCTTACACATTGAGCATTTAAAAATAATACAATTCTCATCCATTTCCGCTAATTTAAAATTCGATATCATAATACATATTTCTATTCCCCATTATTTTTATTATTTTATAGTATTTACATTAGTAACTACTGAATTCATTATTCTTCCAGATTCCTTACATATAAATTGAACCATCGCTAAACTTCCCCTTCCCATTCATCTTCCCTGCATGAAACTCTCCTTTGTAGACCTTTCCCCCAGGCCAATAAAATTACCCATAGCCTTCGAATTCATCGTTCGAAAAGAATCCTTCGTATTTCTAACCATTGGCCCATTTGTAAGTTCCCTTTTATGTTTTCTTTCCATTCGACCAGCACCCCTAATATTGATCGCCCTACTGATAAATCATCCTTCCAACTCCATCAAATGTATTGTTTTTAAAACATCCCTCGAACACTCCTTTCGACCACTCGAGTTTTCCTCGCCCATCTTTCACCCCTTTTACAAAGGTACCTGTATAGACTTCTTTGTTTGGAGCGATTTAAGTGCCCCTTCCATGTGGATAATCGTCCTGCCAATCACCCACATACTCGTAGTTACTGACTGTTTTCAAGATGCCTTTACCATTTGCCTGAGATTGGCTGAGTGGACCTCTGTAATAGCTTCCGTCGGGAAAAACGAATAATGCATCTTTACTTGTAGCATAACCATTAATGAAATTACTGACCAGATACGCCCCATTTTTGTAGTAAACTCGACCATAGCCGTGTGGCTTAATATTTTTCCATTCTCCCGAATAAACTGCATTTGAGTGTATGAGGTGAAAAGACTGCTTTGTGATCTATTTGATGTCGACATTGAAACTTGCTTAGTTGATAGGGTCTATATCCGTATAAAGGAAAAAAAAAAACTCATAGTATTTATTGCGCTCTATATTTTATTTACCCTGTGTTTATTAAATTGTTTTAGCTCGTTCGTTACACTCTGGTTCCGATTAGATAAGTACGCATTGAATTTCCTACCAATTAATTACTGGCCATTTTTTATATGTAAAGTATCTATTATATCACAATACTCAAAGGTTTTTAACATTTGGTAAAAATATATATATTTATAAGCTTACTCATTATGATGACAAAGTTAGAAGCTAGACAAGCAATTATTTATTGCCGAAATAGTCGAGGGGATGCTTCCAACAACTTTACCATGTGAAAAGCAAAAGTCCACAGGAATTGTCTGCACACATACCTCACTCGCTTGACGATTCCCCATATGCTATGTATTTTGTCTTTTTTATGCTTGTTTTATTATCACTGAATATAATTTTTAAGATTTTATTATATTTTAAATTTCCTATTCTTTTTTTGTATTATTTAAAATTGTGCATGAATGATTCTTACAAATAAAAAAAATTACTGCGATGAATTACGTACGAACATTATGTTTATAAATGTTTTCAAAATTATAATTTTACTGAGTTTGACTTACTTATTTTTCGTCAACATTTCTTTTAAAAACTACATTGTTTATTTATTTAATAAAATATACAGTCGCAGGTCCAATGTTATACTTTTGGTATAATTTATTTATTTCACACACAAAATCCTCTAAATTATTGTTTATTGAGACTTCAATATGTTTTTATTATTATTATCGAAACACTAATAATCATAATAATGACCAACTTCTGCAAAAGTAATATTTATAGCTCCAACAAGAAGAGGCGTCAATCCAAATATACACAATCGCCTCATTGGTCTTTCAACTAGCAAGCTGTACCCTTTCAAGTTCCTAATTTAATGATCTAGAATGGCTTCCAACCCCGACTTTCCTCGCATATCTCCCAGCAACCCCATAATAATAGACATACAAACGCCATTTTCATATCGAGGAAGAGCAAGCCATCAGTAGGAGCGGGCAAAGAAACTACCAGAGCTTAGACACCTACGCGCAGGATACATAGCGACTTGAGAAAATCTGAGAGCAATTTATAGGCGAATATCGGAACATTTAGCCTCACCTCCCAACTATTAAACCCTGAACGGATCTCAGGCGTTATCACTCAAAAACAATTAATACTTGATCCTGATATTGTTCCTCAGATGAACCCAGCTTTGAGTCGTCAGAAAATACTGAGATAAAAAATTAAGACTAAAATCAAATCCATGTTTCAGGACATTGGGCCCAAAACTCCAAGGGAAAGAGCAACCACCCCCATCCACAGCTATCATAAAGATTCTTCAATTTTGTTAGCAAAATCGAAGAACCTGCCCCATCAATAGCTAAAAATACCTGCTGAACATTATGAGAAAACGAAAACCGTACCTTCCGAGGATCAAGAATTCACTTCGATAGAAGCAAAGAACCGCACAAGTCGAAGAAACAACACCCCACTAATGAATAATAACAACACATTGGTGAGGAGCTATCTGTATTTTTTAGAATGCAAATAAATGGATAAAGCTAGTTTGAACCCGTCTCAGATCTCACGAAAGCATAGCATTAAAGAACAGATTAAAGCTAAATATACCATTCTGAATAATATTAGCAATACCACTCCAAAATCACCGAACAAACTGTAAAGTATATTCATATATGTTATTAACTGAGGAATGCTACAAAAAATTATGTATGTATGGTATTTATGTAAATATAGGCTAGAACCATGCCGTGTGACTTCAATAGCTTTATGCAGAAGACCGAAAAGCTCCAAACATAATAACATACTTTCTAACACCCAAAGTATTGACACCATTAAAAAATAGAAGGACTGTATCCCTCTCAGAGACAAGGAACAAACTCCTTATTCGAGAACGAAATAATGGTTGAAGCCTCCTGTGCTATTGCTGAATAGGAATAAAAGCGATACGATGCATCATCTAAAGGAACCGCTCAAAACTCAAAAGCAAAGTGTCAATCGATTTTTCGTGTCTGTGAAGAACACTGTTTCCGTCGATGCGATATTAGGAGAGAAAAAAATAGTTAAACTCGAGAGCTGTAACGTTCATCTGACAGATATGGATATTCTTCCATGGTAGAACAATTTGGAATAAATTTCTTCGCCATTGATTCAATATCATGGCAAATGACTGGTTGCTTTTTTTATTTATTAATAGTTGAGAGAAAAAAGTATCATTTTGTACATTTTTAATTTTTAAATATAGAGGATTACTTTAAGTTTGTTGTTCCTAAACAATTATTTGAAAATTAATGTTAAGTAATATTGTTTTTTATTTAATGACGATTCAATCCTCTCTCTTATTATTTTTTTTTGTTTATATCTATTTAAAACATTATCTATATATTGCGAGTGGAAGATGCATAATAAGCAACTTAATAAAAATGATAAATCCTATTACGAGGACTAGCAATCACAAGAGGCATTAGCAACAACGGTCAAGAAATACAGAATATTCTGTCCAAATATCGAAAACCCGAAAAGCGTTATAAAACTCACGGAATCCAATCGAACCAGCATTCTCATCCATTTACTTCTCATGAAGATAGTCAGACCGAGCCAGTCCACCTAAAATAATTAAATACATATCCCTTATCGAATATGTGAAATTCTCAAAGCATTCATCTTCAAGTCTCCAATCCGTTTCACATAGGAGATGTTCATTCTTACTGCAGGAACAACCATCTTTTCAATCTAAATTGATGTCAAAATTCAGAAAAATCCAGATTCGAGCGACACTATGTCAGATGACCCGAATGATACAGAAATAGATTGTCAAACAAGTTCGAACACATAATCTAAAATCAGAAAGAGAAAGCATCATTAAAAGTCCTTATATGTATTTCGACCAAAATCGGCGTCAGTTCTACCCTATATTGCAAGAAACACCAAGTATATCATCGAAACACCTTACGGAGCCACTTTTTTGAAGATTGGCTAGATATGGAAAGCTGTCCAGAACAAGGTCATGTCCAAGATAATTCAATATGTCTCGCTTCTACAGCGTTTTCTGGCGCTATGGGAAGACAACTCTTCTAAATGTAAATTGGTGTGTCTGCAATAGGAGTATAACTTTGTCTACCACAACATGATAAATTTGCGAGAGAACAGATCAGACTATATGGTTGAAGATATAGAGCCTTCCATTACTTAGCTCATCAGAAGAGAGATGATCTGGATTTCAGTCAATAATATGAACTATTTGTGCATTGCTCCAAAAAAAGGAGAAGGTTTGAACAACGAGGTGGTTGTAGCAGATATGACGATTCGGGGAATATTCGCGATGCTTTTCGATGAGAAGAGCAGAGGCTGGGGATTTTGCAAAGTCAAGTATAATATTGCCACAAAAAATAAGAATATGAACACTGCAATTGCTGAAGAGTTCTCTGTGTGGAAGGCGAGCCAGATTCTGACTCGAGAGGAGACGCTGGTGAGATTTGACTGTGGGGACAATTATTATCTATGTAGGCATCACCACGTCACAAAATGCTCCTCCTACTACCAATACAAGTGACCTTCTGCCAGTTTTATCTAATATTTTTATACTTGTGAAACTACTCCAGATGTATTGTATATATCTATAACTATTTATTATTTATAATTTAAACATGCAGGGCTATTCATGTAGTGATAATAATAATAAAAGAAATATCTACAAATTATTATTGAAATAAAAAATATATCATAACAATGACCAGAATGTAGCAAGACTTAATAAAAAACTCCAGAATATCTTACCTCAAGTGTACTGCAGGTGACCTCCACGAAGGTTAGTCCATGAATCTGGTCTGCGTTGACTCCAAGTGTACAAATAAAGGACTTATTTGCCCCGTTTGCAGATTCCAGACGCATTCAGATCACAAAGTACTGACATTTTATTATCATCATTCCTTTTGTATGTATTATTTTTTTAATATTGTAAAAAACACAAAAAAAACAAATAACAACAAAAACTCAGATCCTCTCCCTGAAAACATTCCTTTCTGAGGTTAATACCCGTTTCACTCAATAACCCACAACTAATTCATCTACGGAACTCACATCTCTGTCGGACTACCTCCGATAACTCTAAAATACTCGACAGTCCCTACTCGCAATCATCAAGGATACCGTCACTCAAATTGCCGAAAAGATTAAAGCTGCATAAGTCAAAGTTAACTAAAATTACATTTCCTTGAGGAAAATGATTTTGACCCAAACGACGATAACAACCAAATTGCCGAGGCTCATCACGATGATGCTGTCTGCGACAGGCTCGGAAGGGGAAGCTGCGGACATCAAGGATGAGTTTCAGAAATACGCATAGTTGATTAGATACGATGAAGAAGGAGAAGATGTTGAAAAGAAGAAATTGAGTTTTTTCGACAATTCCCGCAAGCTCATAGAAGATTACGCCTCTCTTCCTGGGTCGGTGACGTCCCATCTGTCTACTCTTGTCCCTTAATTGACAAAAGTGCTGGACCGGCTGCCATTATCTCTTTCAGACTGTAAGGCACATTCTGTGAAGGCACCACAAAGACATTATACCTTTAGCAGCAAAGCCAAAAGGTAGTATTAAAAAACATCAATATATAAATTCTCTCAATATTTTTTTAAATTAGTGCGGAAACCTATATAATTGAAGATGTCCAGATTGCGGCCAACCCCGAGACTATAGCGGCAGGAGGTTACGCATTTGTGAACGAAGGACTTGGAAGTGAGCACCAGTCAATAGCTTTTAAGATCGAAAGTAATACCAGTGGCTGTGTGACCATCGGCATGGGCATTTAAAATCTTATCAAAGGATTTAACTACACAATTAGTGGTATGTAAATAAGTCTTTAAAAAAAAATATGTTTTTTTCTATCCCTTGCTTTTCTTTATTTTTTAACAACCATATATATGTATGTTATAGACACATAATTTGTGAATCACGGATCTGTGACTCTATCTGCGATGGGAGTGTCATTCCAGCACAAATAGGCTGACAAACAGGAGACTGCCCAGACATTTGTGTTCGGAGCTGGAGACGTGATTGACATTGAGTGGATTCCCAAGACAAAGAAACTCCACTTTTCCCGAAGGCACGGCGTTGAAAGGTTTACCATAGACGTAAATGTTGACGAAAAAGAACTTCCACAACTCAAATTTATGGTGGGAATATACACATAAGGAGATGTTATCAAAATACTCAACGAGGAATCGGCTTGATTAAAAAAACAACTTGTTATTTTTGTTAGGATATTATTAAGATATTAAAAAAATGTAATTCCTTCTCCGATAAAAAAAACTAGCATTATAATTGTAATACTTATATATTAGCCATCTTTTAATATTAATTTTAAATTAGCTCAAAAAGTATTTCAAACCATGATAAATCCTTATCTTTCGATCTACATGCAAAGCAATATTCAGTTAGACTCAAATGAGCTCGAAAACTCATTACTAATGGCACAACAACTTGGGTTGGTTTGCCAAACATTTAATCACGTAACCAAAGACCTGATAAAACTCAACTGCCACCTCATTGAATGTGTCAAAAACAAAAATAATGCACTGCAAAAAGTTGATCAAGCACCAACGAGCCACGATCTAAGAAGTTCTCAGCAACAAGATTCAACACATCCAGAGACAGGAAGCAGCCATGCGCAGCAGGTAAAGATAGACTTAGATCAGTTCAAAAAAAAACATATTACCTCGACTTCGAATGGTTAACCGATACCCATTCTTAAATCTAGATCAATGAAGCAGCCGTCACTCTACAAGGTTTCTCCTTTCGATGAACAAGCAAATTAAGTAAGCGAGATCATCAACACCCACACCAACCCCGAAGGCGAAAGTGTGAGGAGTCAATCATATGTAATAGGACCTACGAGATACAGTTCAGTGGCAATTTCGAAAAAACATACCTCCCGAAATAAACAAGATTTTGTCAACTCCCAGATAGACTCCGATGAAAAACCCAAAGGTGAATCAGTGATTAACGAGAGAATTGAATTATCAGGGGACAAAGGAGTATATTTGGCCAGAATGGAGGAAGAGGAAGTTAATAGAGCCGAAGTGGAGGAAGAAGCAGATGATTGTCTGACAAATGTTTTCCAATACCGATTCAACAACAAGCACAAACCTGAAGGTGCGGTATTGAAGAGAGTGAAGTGCCACCAATGCCAAGCTTTTTATGACGCTGTGGGCTTGGGAGAAATCTGTTAGTGCTCTTCCCGACATAAAACTAGCGCGCCATTTACAAAAGTATATTATAAAAATTCGCAAGATTTTTAATTTTGAGAGGACATATAAACAACAGTCTATCTATTGTTACTTTTCCCAATAATAATATCGATATGAATTGTTGCGCATTGAGATAGATCGAGAAAATAGATCTTAGACGAAATTTTAAATTAAATGAAAAATAGTTAGTATGTATCAAATATATCAAACTCTAAAGTTAATCCATACATAGTTTGATTTTTTTTAATAACTATCAAAAATAAATATTAATTTTTAATTTTTAAAAACTCAATAATAATAGGATCTAGATATCCAAAGCTAAACAAAAAAAAGAATCAATGAATTTCTTAAGTTCCTGTTGCGCTCCATAAATAATACATCAGCCAAGCAGTCCGAAATGGTATCATGAACTTCCCATCTCCACTCCAAGATAGTCCTATTTTCACAAACTGCAGCCCCAAAGCAATGCGAACCAACCAGACAAACGCGACGCAGTCCAGACCAGCGCATTCTCGTCATACTATAACAATACGCATTCACTCGGGTCGAACGGTGAGAAAAAGATATCTATGTTCTACAATGATAAAAAAGGAAATGAACCAAATCCTAATAATGTACTAGCACAGATACGTCTGGAGGACGAGGTCAATAAGCTGCGATGCGATAATGAGAAGCTGATGAAGCTGATTGTGGAGGAGCACCTGCCGCTGAAGAAGCAATACCTTAAACTTGTGTAGGAGATGCGAGAGAAGAACGAGTTCATTAACAAACTGAAGAAGACAGTAACTATACTCAGCATCAATAAATCTAAATCTAGGACATATGATGAGTCCGATACTATTTATTTTGGAGGCTGACTTTCTTACCTTTGATGATATTCGTGAATTTTTTGTAGAGAGTAACATTAAGTATTATTGATTTCACATCATAAGCCCTCAATTATCCTTATGTCTATGTATAATGATCAGTGTTCATTTTTTAATATTATCATTAAAAATAACTATGAAGATAAAAAAAGTTGGAAAGATCTTGATTTATTTTTAAAAAATACTTTTAGCGAATAACATAGAAATTTGATATTGTTTTATGTTGTTGATCTCTAATAAAAATCAATATAATTATGTTTAAGAATATATTATAAGATATAATTTAATTTCAAAACCTAACCGTCGAGAAATTAAATATATATCCGACAGAGGGGTACTGGCGACCCTCTGACGAACAACGGCCGGTGACGATGCGTGGATGTGGCAAGCTCACGCATAATACAGCATATGTCTGCCACCCGCTCCATACAGGGACCTGCGACTGTATGCCGTATTAACGGTGGGTGAGATGAGGATGTGTACACTGTTTTCATCAACATTCTTATGTGGCCTCTCTGGGGACTGGTAGCCAGAGAGTAACGACCAGCCAGTGTCCCTTCATTGTGGACGTCCGGGTCAAGAAGAGGAAAGAGAACGGAAAGAGAACGGAAGGAAGAGTTAAAGACAAGGGTCTTTGATACATACATATATATTAATTCTTAACTGTACATGTATATATAAAAAGGTAAAAACATTCTAAAGAATTAAGGACACAGGACAATGTTTTCCCTTATTTTCTTTGAAGAGTTCTTTATTAGCATATATTAAAAGAGGGAACGGAACATCAATAATGACCTTATTGGTTCGTAGATATCAATAGTTTAATCACGATATTAAGGTATAGTTGGAAATTAAAAAAATGTTGCATTCTGTAAAACTGTTTCTGATAATTCTAATATCATTCTCTTATAATCAATAAATCAATAATATACTTTAATATTATACTAAATAAAATCCATTCAATAGTTCGAATATTACAGCATTTAGAATGGAAGAACGTATAGTTTTAAATATGTTATATTAAATATAAATAGATATATAGATATATCTATATTTATACACTTTATAAAAAAACTCTTAAACCTTCGTTATTTAGAACAAAAAATAATTTATTTATACGTTTATAAATAGCTTCTACCAATACTAATATTAATAATCATTCCAAAACCGAAAAAATCATAATTTAAAGTTGAATAAAAAGAAGAAACATAAGTATTTCAAATCATAAAACAATGTTTTCGAACCGCATTAAATATCTATTGGCTATTTTATATCTTACTTACCACCCCACGCTAGGAGCCAGCCCTCCAGAGAACCATATTTTTGGCCTAGGCTTTGAGCCCATGAGGATTCCTGCAAAACCACAGATCAGCCTCGCGGCTTTGAATCCAGCCACGACTCAACAAGCATCAACCCAACCGTCAAACACACATGCCTCCACGACTAATCAACCATCTAAACCAACTGGTACAACTGTACCAGCCGCTCCCACGCCTCCGATTGCCACTCCCATGTCTCCAAATGCCACTCCCATGTCTCCGAATGCCACTCCCATGTCTCCGATTGCCACCCCGAATTCCTCTTCAAATAGCCCAGGAAGCTCACAAATCTCCAATATTTCTTCCAGTTCCGGGGCAACAAGTTCGATAGCTAAACCAACTTCTTCTAATTCACCAATTAGCACACCTACCGTTTTGCCAGTTCCGAATTCTCAAACTTCATTAACGAAGCCAGATATTGTTGCAAGTTCCTTTCCCAACTCCTTTCCATTTTCATCAGGAAACACTGGCTCTCTAATAAATACATCAATTATAACAACTCCCACATCGGTTCCCATTTCACCAATAAATCAGATTCCTAACCCCACAATAGTTTCAAATTTAATAAATTCGAATGCAAATCCAGTTCCAACAATAATAACTTCTTCTTTTTATCTGAATGATCAAGTTCCAGTTTCAGCCCCGTCGAGTGCAGTAATTTTTTAGCAAAAGCGAGGCCCAACACCCGAGATTATTACAACTTTTTCCCAAGTCCATAGGAAGATTGTGTAGGACCAACGTGGGAGCGGAAGTTTAGACCATCTCAAACACAACTTTGTAGTGACTGAGATCAACAATTTGGGCAACTAAGATGGCAAAACTTGGAAGACAGTCGTCCTTGATCGCGCGATTACCCCAAATCACAAGTTTTTAAGTTCCTTGGACGATAAAAGAAATTGCAATCGTCATGAATGTAGTTCCTTGGATGATAAAAGAGATTGTAATCGTCGTGAATGTAGTTCCTTTGACGATCAAAGAGATTGTAATCGTCGTGAATGTAGTTCCTTTGACGATCAAAGAGATTGTAATCGTCGTGAATGTTCTGGAAACTCTGGATATTATATTGGTAATGAACGTTACAACTTTTGATAAGGATGATTACTTTGCTGGTATTTTTATGTTTGAACTAGCGGACCATTTAATATAGACTTATTGTTATGTTGTCATTAACCTTATTTTTAAATCGATCCATAGTTAATATATAATATAATATACAATACAAAAAAATATAATATATATATTTTTTAAATGAACTTATTGATAAATGACCGAATGTATAAATGAATTACGAATTGGGGCATCATAAAATATGTATTTATTATATACACTTATGATTCTTTGTAATTCTCTTTGTTTTATTTATCTAAAATATATATATTTGTATACTTGCTTTTGTATTTGTATAAATATAATAAAACAATAAACCCAGTATATAATTCTGAGACCCATACGCTATTTCGATGAAGTAGATAAATTAATATAGTAACTGATATCTTGGATTGAGATGGTAGATTATTTCAGACTACAAATTCAACATTGTATCTAACTCGTTTCCAAAGGTTCAAGATAATACTTCCTTCCATAATTGATAAAATCTACTGAATTAACTTTACGAACTTTCATTGAATGAACAGAGTGAATGGTTCGAATATCTATATATCTATAAAAATATTGAAAGTAAAGAAATACTAATCATAATGTTGATAATTAAGAATTAGACGTATATTATAAATGATTCCATTCGTAAATCGTGTGTCTATAAAAGCTTCCATATTTTTATTATAAACTAAAATAAATAATAATATTTATTCTATTTACCAGATTTCTTCCACTTTAGAAAGAATCTATAAAATCATTCATAATCTTTTACAAATCTATAAAAAATAGCAAATGCGATCGTCTCGAACTCAGCACCTACTTGTCATCATCTGTTTGGCCTTTTACGCCACCCTAGGGTAAAATCCTCCTGAAAATCATCTTTTTGGTCTTGGTTTCGACTCCACGCCTATTAAGGTCCCCCAATTGGCCCAGACCAACCTCCAAACGAACACCCCCTCATCTGTTGTGATTACTAAACCGATAGTTCCCGAAATAACTTTACCACCCGTTTCTTCAACTGTCATTTCAAATTCACCAGCCCCAACAATTGCCTCTCCAAACTCCCAAATCGTTTTGCCACCGATCTTACCTATCAGTGTTTCAATTCCAACAAATACAATTTAGCCATTGGTAGTTCCTAACGTCCAAACAATAATTCCAACTCCAGCAACCACGCCTATTGTAACAATTCCCAGCTCAGCTGTTTCTAAAACTTTACTACCAACCCCATAATCAAGTTTATTGCTCATAAAATCTCCAATTTCATGGAATCGTCTAGCGAGAAAAATGACGATCAATAGTAATGACATCAAAATAAGAGGGTGTAAAAACGGGAAATGCGAGAATAGTGACTGCAAAAATGGGAAATGTGAGAATATCGACTGCAAACATGGGAAATGCGAGAATAGTGACTGCAAAAATGGGAAATGTGAGAATATCGAGTGCAAACATGGGAAATGCGAGAATAGTGACTGCAAAAATGGGAAAAGTTGTAAGTTAGATTTTAAAAAAGTTTGCCAATAATGTGAAGATGATTAAGATGAATGCAATGGCCACTAGGATGAACATCATTTGAAACATTGATAAAATAGTCATATAGATTTATTATTTAAAAACATAGAATTGGTAATAATTGAAATGTTTTGCTGGTTTTAATTGTTTCGTTAATTGTATAAACGTACTTTATTTTCTATCTACTCAATATCAATATAGTCACTAATTTGATGAATTCTGTGGTTGAGTAAATAAAAAATCATACTACGAATTATATTTAACTCATTTAGTCACTTTATTGCATTAACATTTTAACTAAAAATAATTTGGGATTATCGCCAATAATTTTTTAGATTATGCACTTAAAACATTTTATAGTTTAAGAAAAAAAAAATACTTATTTTATCCTTGGAAAAACCCGAGCGGTTAACCAGTTACTTATTCTGTTGAGCCAATAGATGAGAAAGCAGTCAATTACCTACCTCCAACAAATAAAGAAGCCAAGGATATTAGGATTTTACCACATGATGGTTTATCAAAAACTTTAGATTTTTTTTAACTAAAATGCATAATTTATTCATGGACTTGATGTGGTCTCTACCCTCATTTCTAAGCATGAGTGCCCGAGTTCTAAAGAGATTTTATATTTTTTATTGGAGATAATCCATTGCAATTATGAATGAGTGAGCATTTAAGCATAGGAGTTCAATACTTGTCAATATAATCTGACGGATTCGAATATATCTACCTCTGTTCTCTTCTGCCTGACATTTCATCCGAGGTAGGGATATCCATATTGTGATTATTGGTTCGGTGGCTCAATACTGCATGAGTATAATGAAAGGGCAATATCGGTCCTTCTGAGTTAATGGCTCAGACTCTTTAATTAAAAAATGTTTTGATTCATATAATTAAGTTGGAAATAAATAACAATACAAATACCATTATCAACTAGCTAGACTATTTCATAAATAAAATCATCAATGAAAGTGATCTGGTAGGAACAACCTTAATTCAATCCAGATCTATATCCGTAGAGCACTTTCTTACAGGAGACTTCTAGCGGACAACTATGGAATTGTTGGACAGTTTTTTTTAACATTTCGGAGTCTTTAATGGGTTTGATGGATATTAATAGCGTGGAAGGCGATACAAAAAATATTTTACATCTTGCCGAGATAATACCAATTAAAGTTTGTCCTGCATGGTCTTAAAGTATTTTGCGACTTCGTTTATGTCCTTCAAATACTCATCAAGGATCATGGTATTATTAATGTTACCGCTGTAATCCCCTTTTTCCAAATACTATACTAGTTCAGCAAGTGAGGAGTTCGTGATTTTTCCGATGCCGTCTTTTGGTCTAAGGAGAAGAGAATTAGCAGTTTAGTTGACCATTCCCATGTCATTTTTCTCGATATATTCTTGAAATCTTTCTTTGAGGTATTTCATTGATTTCTCAATTGAGTCGAAACAATTGCAAATGGACTTGGCCTGAGGCGATTAAAATCGGGATTTTTCTGTATTTGGCTGTGATTTTAGTCTCTCGAATATAAATTCAAGAAGGACTGAATTCGTGATGCAAGCTGAATGATTTGTTTTGCATAGGCATTGTCGGTCGCAGATAAAAGGATGGCTTGAGCAATTCTTGTTTATGCAAACAGCGATTGCTGTTCGGTTTTAAATACAAAAGTGTTTCGGAGTCCCAATCATTATTAAATGCTAAATAATTAATTATATAGTATACCTAGAATTTTTTCTAATAAATAAGTATTAAGTATACTATATCAACACTTATAGCTCTTGATAAAACTAATCCACATTCTCTATATATTGATTATTGTAAATACCAGTTCGGGATAATATCTTAGTAAACAAAAATATAATATTTGGTGTTTTTCATAAGAAATGATTTTAGTGTTGTCAGTCTTTTTTATTGATAAATTTGAAGAGCGCCATGCAACTTGGGATTTCACATTGATGCAATAGTCGATTATTTGAAAGAAACAGAGTTGTGTTACAAATCTGTTAAAAAACATATGTATTTATATTGATCAGATTTAGGGAGCTCTCTCAGTCGCTACATCTGTAAATTTTATTGTTATAGTTTCTGGACCATTTCTACAAAATGTGGCTAATGCGCCTATTCGCAAAAGATAATCTGATAATTTGAATTCTGATTATTGGATTTAGATCTGATTATATATAGGTATTTCGCACTTTGTAACGCTATTATGAATGGCCAAAACCAATGAGGTGAATCATCACAAACACATTGCATTTTCTTATTGAATGCTTGTTTAACTTTGTGTTTATCTAATGTACCCCCTTTCCATCAGACTTTCCAAATATTATGACTACAGACGCAACAAATTACAAAACTGTTTTATTTATTTGAGAATAGCAACGGAATTGATCAGTAGCATAATTTGCTAATTTTTTAAATTTCTGTAAAACTTTACTCTTTCCTAATTTTCGATGGTGAGTTATTATTATTTTCTGTTAAATAAAGAATATCATTTTATGTTCATCAACTATAGTATAATTAATGATTGTTTTCACATTACCTATTAATATTATTTTTTATTTGAATATCAAAACAGTCTAAATTTAAATCTACATTTTATTAGCCATTATTTTTTTTATTTAGAGCTTGATTGTTTCCCGCTCCTTTCGAAAACATTGAAGAATCTCAACTCCTTAACAGAAAATAAAAACGCGTATACCTAAACATTAGAACATATTTTTTTTTATTTGTTTTAGCAATCAGTAATAAAAAGAATTTTAATAATACAAAATAATAGTAAGAAAAATACATAAACAATAATAATAATAATACAAAACAATAATAATCTGGAAAAATAAATTTCTTAAAAGATGTTTTACAATCACTAACTGATAAAGTGCTAATAAGGTCCATAATAATAACTTCTCAATAAATCGCACCCAGCAGCCAAACAAGACGACGCCAACATTATCGAAAGAGTCCTCTGCAGTTCGGGCCATGGAAACATCATGATCAATCCCTTTGTTCAAATGCTGACGAAAGACGACCTCCTCATTCTCCTGCGAGTCTGTCGAAGTCTGTATATGTTTATTTCCTGCAGCCACGAACTCTTAAATAAAATATTTTATTAAAGGTGTTTCCGGATCGACAAATCTCAATTCTTCGATATTTATTCCCAGTCAGAAATTGGTGCTCACGAGGCATGCAGATATGCCCAAGTGCTCTCATAACTGTCTCAGTGGCGCGAGAAAGCACATATCTTTTCCAAGCTGCGCAGTCATTTATTAAAAAACTTGGCATTAATGCTCAGCCAGAATGGCAGTATGAACGGAGATAATACCGCGAACGAACTTGCTGAAAATATACTGAAAGATCTGCAGAATAACCTTCGCGAGCCTGACTTCCCTCTACCGAAACTCCGCCGAGAAACTGTGGGTCCTTATTGTATGTCATCGATCCAGATTCTACTCGCAGAATTAAACTGGGCCCCTAAAAAAGAAGATCTCCTGTATGCCGAGGACTAAGAATGGCTCTATAGTGAGCTATCGAAGTGCCGAATCGAACAAGAACAAGGGATTTTCGAGTTCTGCCAACAATAGAATAATTCAGAAATGCTAAAGAATATCAGATACCGCCTCGATAAATTGAGTATGCTGGCCGGGGACAAAAAGACTTACGATTTGGAAGAAGTGATGGGAACGGAGTGTGCTTTCGTGAATGTTTTGTTGGGGATAATCCTTATGGTGAATAATCATGTCGAAGCTTTGGCGATGTATTTAGAGAGTCTCAAAATAAATACTACAATGGACGAGAACAATATCTATGAGCTGTTCTGTGAATTTCTCCTCCGTTATAAAGTGTTCAAAAACTCAGTCTCAAATCTCGAGGTATTTCAAATATTTATTAATTTTATACATATCTTAAATTTTAGCACTTTTTAGTATCATTAACTCCTTTAGTATTCTGTGATTTTATACTTT
>JAHDVE020010734.1:0-52689 GCA_022606495.2 Halesus radiatus
CCAAATGCGGCAAGTTTAGTTTGCGGAATACCACAGGGGTCAAGCATGAAACCTGAATTGGCAAAGAAGGGGTAAAAGCAGACTGAATGCAGTTAAAATTAAATCTCTCATTCGTAGGGACCTGAAAATTCCGCGTATGCGATGATGCGAATTTTGCAATTTTCACGCGTATAACACGAAATTTGCAGTTTTTCACGCAATATTCTGCTACTTTAAAATGAGAAAATAATATTGTACGTTCGAAATATATCTTTGACGATGGTTTTGACAAGCTTGAATAGCCATAAAATGGAATGCAGCTTTATGTCGACAACGCCGCGTACCTACTGTCATTATTTATTTATATTTTCAAAACAATTAATTATTTTATTCTTCTATTATAAAAGAAAGAAGAATGTCCCGGACGTGCGGTGAGTGTTTGTTTTGTATAAAAATCTACAATTTTATTCCGAGCTTGATGAAATTTTGTACACTTGACCTACGAAACAAGAGGAAGGTCACTGTCGACATGAGATTTAGAAAAACCACCTCCCATCCCCCTTTCCCACCCATTAAAGCAGAATTTCGGTACTTGTTGAAGAAGTTTTGCACGATTGATGTTCAAAATGGGAGGAAATTAGGGTCTTGCAATATATCGTAATGAATAAATACAGTTAGCTTCTTTTTATTCAATTTAACATATATGAAAACTTAGACCAAGCCGTATTTAGTTTTGATAATTTAACTGCATCTCTTTATATGGTCTATAAATAATGTGTAATGGTAGCCTGTCCAAGAAGAGAAAATAAATGTAAAAAAAAAAAAATAGATGTAATATAAGAATAGGAAGTAATATTTGTACAGCGCCCTTGAGGTGATTTTTTTTACAAAAACGGTGCTATAAAAATCAACCGATTATTATTATTATTATTATTAAGGGTAACGGAACCATTAAGGTAATAATTTGCAAAAAATTACCGCGAATTTTCGCAAAAATAACGCGAATATCAACGAAAAATAAGACCACTTTTCCCAAGAAATAACGCGAGATTTTCAGGACCCTACTCATTCGCAAATGTGGTAAAACCAGAAGCGGTTATTCGACAACATTTGTACGAACCATACGGAATGGCATTTCGCAGTTATTTGGGTGATGCAGATATGACTTACCTATATTGAACTTAATGCCACTGACTTAATGACCATAGCATCCTTAACAGTTGTGAAACTGGAGGGAGTCAGGAAGGGGATTCAGATCTGATCACACAACAGTTTGATAACGCGGCTGTATACGAGTACGAGTATACTCAACATCGGTCGAGGTCCGTGCCCTCTTCTTATTGAGACTTCAATCGGCGATTAAAAGGGGAAAAAACAATCCCTCATCCAAAAATCCTATGTTGTTCTTTTCCAGAAATATTCATATTTTTCTCTAGATCCAAGGTAATTTCATCATATCACTGCACTAGAGATTAGCGACCTAGAAATAAGATTCTATTAATTATTTTCCTGTTTAATTAGCAGAACTCCATTTAATTTTTTTTTTAATTTAATGTAATTCAAATTTAATAATGCTATTAATAAGTTCTGCAAGTATTTTTAGTGTTTATTATTGTGACAGCTGTTTCGGCGCTCAATGCCACTTTCAAACTGAAACATCATTATATTATTATTTTAAAATTAAAAATAAATTACCTTAAAAAAAAGAAGAAAAAAAAACTACAATTTGACGATTCATTAAAGCGTCTGTGGCTATTTACTGTATATGTAGTAGATTATAAAATTATATTTTTAAATACGGAAATCACAATTTACGATTAAGGCGATCCAATCCCCAAAATTCTAACGAAATCACGCACTCCTTATGCAGGTGGTGAAAAGGTTAAAATTCCCGCTTAACACCGGCAGCATGTTTCGATTTGCCCAAAAATCATCACCAAATTGCGTATGTTATTTAATTTTGAAAAGCTCAGTGATAATAATAAATCTTTTTCGGTCATATTATAAAAAAAGATAATTTGCCACAATGAACAATGCGACAATATCGGAAAAAAGGTTCGTAAGTAGGAGATTTTGCACTTTAAATTTTTTTTAGTTCTGACATTTTTTTTTTCTAGGATTATAAAAAGACTCGCCAAAAAATGCCCGGTTAAAACAAAGGTCAAAGTGTGTTCTACTTGCAGTATTTAATTAAATCAGCTATGATTTTTATAGGCCATCAAATTTTTAAAACAAAAACACACGCTTTTTCATTGTTAGTAAATGAACTCAAAAACAAATCCCATAGTCGCTGCGCACCCGGTTTGCACGCTTCCACGGTTTGGTTTTGAGTTTCTTATTTTGTCGATCTACGTGCAATGTTTTACATATCATCTATCATCGATCCGTTCTCTTCTCAATTACTATAATTTACATTTCAATATTCTATATTTGTGGCAATCATAAATCTCACGATGGCAATTACCAGGGAGTGTGCAATCATTTGCTACAATGATGGATTGATGGATTCCCACGCACCGATGGCTGGCTGGTGATATGCGCTACGCCGTACTATGCTATGCTATGTGCGGTGGCTTGGACAGAGTTTCTAATCGGGGTAGGCACTAGGAAAAAGAGCAAAATAATTTAAATTTAAAAAATTTACAACGGACGCGGTAATTTTTCGCTAAGCGGTGCGGTGAGGAATGAACCTTTCTTTTGAAATTTAATGTAAATCAAATTTAATAATGTTATTATTGTGACAGCTGTTTCGGCGTTTAAGGCCATTTTCAAACTGTTCGAAAAATTTCACAGTTTGAAAATGGCCTTAAACGCCGAAACAGCTGTCACAATAATAACAACTAAAAATACATGCAGAACTTAATAATAACATTATTAAATTTGATTTACATTAAATTTAAAAATAAATTGAGTTCTACGAATTAAACACAAAAACAATTAATAATGAACTTTTCACTCGCTACTGGAGACACTGCGCAGAAAAGTCCCACAATGGACTGCGTTGCAAAACGTTACCTTACTTTAGCAAACTTGACTTTTCTGTACAGTGTCTGCAGTACGAGTGAAATGTTAGTTCCTCACCGGACCGTCAGAGAGCAGTCTAAGAATGGCTAATCTGCCCTATGTCGGTTGTGATTACCTTTCAAATCAAATATACAAATAACCGCTTCATTTATGTACATTACAAGCCAAATACCGGACTCATCATTTTTATATATTTAATTGCACGAAAGAAAGCCAACAAAATACGGTAAAAACAATTTATTTATTTTTTAGGCGATTATTATTATAACAAATAAAAATAACTTTGAATTAAATGAAAAAACACTTTGTTTGAATCCACTTTTATTTTTTTTTAATGTAAATATGTCGACTAGTTTCGATTCGACTGAAAATTACAGGACTTCAAATATACTACTAAATAATATATTTAAAAAAAAACTTTGTTTAAATCACTGTTTTTAATATATGCATATCTTCATGTTTCAGAAGTTGTTGAATTGCGGTGTTAAATAGAAACGCACTTATAAATGAAATGCACACTTATTGACCATTCTCGTTGACCATCGTTTTACAAGTGAGTGACAGGCGGAGGTTATACATCAGAGATAATATTATAGACGTAGTCATAGAGTTATTATAATACATAATACCAACATCTCTCTTTTTTCCTAATAAACAAAAAAAAAATCTTTCCTCATCAGGATAAACAATATATAAAAACAATGGTTTAAACAAAGTTATTATTGATTATTAAATTTATTTATTAAAGTTTTACTAAATAATAAAGGTACCAACAGATGGCACTGATTGCTATATTTGTGATTTTTACCTATAGGCACATCCTTTTTCGACACAAACATAAACGAGTATTCCCTTGAATTCGCATTGCGCAAACATTAATATTTTTTTGTGTTGAATATAGTCAACATTTGAGTATTGTGTTTATGAATTACGCTTTTTAAAAAAATATATAGTGGGGCGATCGGTGGGGCGCGGGCTGCGCTGCGATTCGTAGATAGAACTGAGAAAGTGTAGATTTCTTTATTGTAATAATTTCATAAATTTTGACACACACGTGTCCTGCAATGTATGGTTTGTGTAGTTTAGTGCAATATTGTGTGGAGACATGTTACTTGCCATGTGGGTTCGACTCCGCATGCAAACATAACTTGAATCCAGTATTTCAGCAAACAAGTTTTCGGTTTACGGTGAAAATATCAAAAGCATTCATTCTTCTGTCAAACAGACAGTGTGGTCAGTAAATTCATAAAGCGGTAAGTTCAGCATTCTAAAATATTTAAAAAAAGCTTCCAAATACGATAAAGTTGAAATTAATATTTAAAATCAATTTTGTTCATGTAAAAAAATCACAAAAAGGCATTTATTTTATTTTATTCAGGAACTGGGTCACTAACGTTAATTTTTTTTCGGCCAGACTGTAAAGAACTTAATTTTCTAAATTTCACAAAAAATAAATTATCGTAAGTAAAAGATTTCACACTTCAAAGCATTTTTACAGGCATGAAACTTTACCCTTTTCTACACTTGTGAAAGGACTGGCTAAAAAAATGAACATTGTTTGAAAAGGAGAAATGTCAATATGGAAGAGAGAGGGAGCGCGCTAATACAAAATAAAGTTTAGGGCGTAAGCACAGATCAAATAATAAATAGAGATGCCCTAACACGCAAGGAGAAGAAACCAAAAGAAAAGGGGAGGGGCAAACAATTTAAGTAAAAAGGTTCGGCTTGTTTATAAAAACCGAATATTTTGGTAGAGTATTCAGTTTGACCTTTTATATAAATATATATGTTTTGTAATTTGATAACCGCAGTCAAAATCACGCGAAACAAACGTGGACGGCAGCGAACTAAGCTGGTGAAAAATGGGTGTCACGTGACCATTGCCTCCAGCCGTCGAAATCGAACCTAGGACAAATCTACTCATCCTGACGTCAGCGTATGTAAGCAATCTTTTAAAAAATATTTAATACAAAAAGACATATTTATAATAGAGCTAATATCACAAGACTACTTACTGACTTAAATAGCATGTTTAAAATCGCCGTGAATGTTAAACAGAACCACACGTGTTATTAATATTTTTTGGGTTATGCTTTTTTCTACCGAGGGAATTCCATGTAATTACTTGTTCAACTAGACATCTGAATAGAGATTATCTTTAAAAATAACATATATTTTTTTAAGGCAAAAAAAAACTTTCAAAAATAGAAATTTAGAATGCTTAAGAGGAACGGCTGCGCTGCCTGTTTCGTACAAAACATAATTTTGGATTTAAGACCTAAATACCCACTCAAACTAAATCACAGTTTTGCTAAATTAAAGGTTTAATAAATATCTAGTACAGATTAGAAGTATTTTATTTATTTTCGTTTTAAATTATGAAGTATAATAGGCAATGAAAAAAAATCAATTTTGATAATTTTAAAGGCAGCTTAGAAAATTATTTGCGGGTTTATCGTACCTTTTAAAAAATATATCACATTTGCTATGTAAGTATGATTACATAAATAAAAATATAAAAATAAAACATTAAAAAAATAGGTTTTTTCCGGCCGATATTTTAAATTATGTACGGCAAATTTGTATTGCAACGTAAATTGGTCGTTTTTAATTTAATTTTAGGTCCGCCATAATGCTTATGTTAATACATTTTTAAAAATTTAAAATTTGATCATTTTTTCAGAAAATTATTTGGGGATTTTTGATAATTTTTTATTTAATTGTAAATTTTGCTATCCAAATTTGATAACATAAAATATAAATAAAAAACGTTTTAGGGTCGGTATTTTAAATTATGTATTTTTTCCGAAGTATTTCGTTTTAATTTTAAGTGCATCAGAATGCTTATTTTAACACTTTTATTTATTTATTTTATATTTTCATAGTAGATGGGGTAAAACTTTTTTTTTACACCTTTGCACCAAATAATTGCTATAATTGCCCCTGAAATTGCGAAAATTCTATTTCTTTAATGACCTTTTTTGTAAGATCAAAAAAAAACAAATTTAATACTTCTAATCCGTACTGGATATTTACTATACTTTTTGATGAAAATAAATATCATTAGGTTTAGTTTAGTATATCGGCTTCAAATCCAAAATTAAGCTTTATACGAAACAGGCCCCGCAGCCGTTCCTCTGAAGAAAATAACAATATGTGTTCAAATGAGGTTTTCATACCAAAAACTCACGATTTATCTCTATTTCACAATGCATCGCCAATGTTTCAACATTGTCATTTTCGTCAAGATTCGTATTGGCCACACTGTATAAAGTATAACATCTCACCAACAAGAAACAAATCGTCTTAATTACAGAGTACCGTATGCCACAGCGCGATCGCCGCTTTTAATTAATTACTTAATTGAAATTATTGCCGAAAAAAATAACTGAAAATCATTTTATCTCAATCGTTAATTCGCTAACGGGACGATATTATCAGATTATGAGAAGCAGACTTCATTAGAGACATAAATTTACTGTATTTGAAGATTTAATTTAGATAAAATAAAATACATGTTTAAAATATTCAGGTGTAACGAAACTTAACCGATAGATTTCAAGGGTGAAAGAAATGTAATAAGCGTTCACAGATAGCCCTAATTAAAATATGTTACTATGCCTCAATACAAAGGACTATCCCTAAATTAGTTAGTTCCCTTCTCTTTTTTTACCAGCGAAATACATAATCTTCTTCTTCTACCTTCTATTATATAAAGAAGAATGTCCCTTGCGGGCGGAGTGTGTTTGTTTTGTATACAAATCTAGTTTTATTATTTTTAATTTAAACGAGTAAAATATTTAATCATGTAATCTAACGTTGATAATAAAATACGAGGTGTGTTCAAAAAAAGATTTTTTACTTTTATTATTTTAGTAAAAAATCAAAAAACATCGATTTTTTTAATTTTTTGAAGAAATGCTGATAAGGACATAGAAAACAAAGCAATCTAAAATTTCACTTCAATCGGACTGATGATGCCCCAGAAAACGGCTATTAAGTTCCGACCAAAACTAGGAAATTCCCCCATAGGATTAACAATTATTAACAATTTTTTTCTAAAAAGAATAATTTTTTTGAATTTTTTAAAGAAATGCTGATGAGGACATAGAAAATAAAGCAAATCTAAAATTTCACTTCAATCGGACTGATGATGCCTCAGAAAACGAACCTAAAGTAAAAAATCGAAGAACACACAAAAACGTGACTAACCTTTCCAGTTGTCAAAAACAAACCACTGATCCAAAATGGCTGACAATGCTAACATATGATAAACATATGTGTACCAACATAACAAAAAAAAATCAATAATCGAATGTACACAGCCCGCGAAAATTCAAAATTCATCTTTTCTTTTGAACACACCTCGTAGACATTTTCAAATATTCAATGCACAATTTTGTTCATTCCTGAACATATTTTGTCATAGAGCAATGCACGCCACTGCCGAAAAATATATAAGGGCTTATCATAAATTTATGGTGTAATTCGAACCTACACACACTTAAATTTGTTCAGTCCATCTCTTTTAAACTGTAATTTAATATTTATCTCCGCTGACAATACTAATCCGTGCTGAACACTGTGGGCGGGTGACGATAATAAAAAAATATGAATGTAGTCATGCCGCTGAGAGCTCCGTTGTAACCATCCTGCCCGATACACGTAACAACACCAGGACTGAGCATTACAAACACTCGCTTCTACCTAGATTACACGAAGTTACTGATAGATACGCAGATGTGGCGCATCTATTTAACTGCACGGAAGGTAAGTACAAGAAGGCTATAGTATATTTTCAATCAATATTCAATTAACCTGAGTTTACTATATGTTTTATATGTACGTAGATCTTTTACTTTTACATCCTTCATAAACTTTTATTATTTATATATTCTCTGATGTCATATTGTACGACTTAATTCCACATTTAATAGTTACTTTTTTAAATTATTTGTACTGTATTCCTATGATTGTATTTAACTGTGACATACAATTATTGTTAATTTAAAAATTAATGAAAGTTTGTTTGTTTGTCCTCGATTTTCTCGAAAATTATTTGACCGGTTTCGCTGAAGATAGCACAGTTTGTTTTTATTAGTGCCGGGAAGGTTTAGAGAGTAGTTTGAATGAAATCCAATATGTAAAACTGTTGCGACGACATTTAAAAATTGGAATGAAAAACATTGAACCCGCCATGTTTTATTTAGGTGACCCCATAGTATACCACTCTGGTTAGCCGCAGATTACATATTCAAAAGAAGAAGGTTTGTTTAGGCAGGATACTTTCAAAATGGAAAACACAAGAAGGTACCTACTTAAGAACTTTATGATTTAGATACATTTTGAAAAAATAAACGTTTGGAATGAATAAAATATTCAAATGAACGTTTCTTTATTTGGAGATGGTTACTTTCGCTGTCAAATCAATTATGGCACCGTAATGACAAGTGAAAAATCCCGACCAAGGCAGGGTATACATCTAGCTAGTATTAAATAAATAAACAGATAGGTAAAAATGCAATACATTGAACATTAAAGTCTGTTCTACATGTTTACAGTAGTTATGTATTGCTAGTACATTTATGCTCTTTGCTTGATTAGAACTACATTTTAAGGTATATTCACATCTACCAGCACCGCGCAGTGGCAAGCAGCCACCAGTACGTAAAAAAAATATGGCCGACAATCTCGGTTGGTGCTGACCCGTGCAAGCACGGACACGTTACACTTACGTACGCTGTAATATGAATGTGTTCATAGATAATGTAGGCAACTAATGTTGTCGTGTCTGTGCATTACATTCTGCATTGCGCGGTGCTGGTAGATATGAATAGACTTGTGTGAATTTTAATTGAATTGCAAACCCCTTGAAAGACGAGATTTTCAGCCGAGAACCTGCGCTACCTGAGTGTAATTTCGTAATTACTGACTTGTTTTTTACCAAAATGATGTATTTGGAAATACTACCGTCCAACTAGATAATGTGTTTATGTAATTTATAAAACAATTATGTATAAGTAGTATGTCATAAGTCATAAGTAGTTTCCACGGAATAGCTTCATATATTTTTAATTTTTTGTTTGTTTGATAGGTGCCCACTTTCTCTCTACTGAATTTGAACTATTTATGTGCTTGATTACATTCTTGCACTCTTTGCATTCTTATGATAAGTTATTAATAGTGGATCTGTGTAAATGTACCTACCGATTATTTGTTTGTTAATACCTTAATTTCTAATTTATTTATTACTTTATTTATTTCTATTTATTTACAGACAATTTTTATGATAAAAGCAAATTATTTTATAGAATGATGAGTATGTACCGTAAATTATTAAGGCGATGCAATGGGAAGTAATGCAAAATCGTGTGTTTTCGGTTTGAGAATTGGATGGCCTGGAAATATCAAAGATGATTTAATTAAATACTGCAAGGAGAACACATCTCGGCCTTTCGTTTAACGGGACATTTTTTTGGTGTGTCTTTTTATAAGCCTAGAAAAAAATTAAGTATCAGACATTAAAAAAATGTTTAAAGCGCAAAATCTCCTACTTACGAACACCTTTTCCGATATTGTGATATTGTTCATTGTGGTAAATTAAGTTTTTTAGAATATGACCGTAAAACATTTTAATAATTATGTCTGAACTTTGCAGAATAGAATAAAACACGCATTTTGGTGATGGTTTTTTTGCATAAATCGAAACATGCGGCCGATGTTAAGCGGGAATCTCAATCTTGTCGCCACCTGCATAAGGAGCGCGTGATTTCGTTGGAATTTTAGCCGGTGGATCACCCTAATATATAATAGTGTACCGTGAACGCCTCACTAGGAAAACCTGTACTGAGGTGTTCACGTATTTATGACATAGTATTATTGTGAAATGACTGTACAATTATGTTTAAGAATAATAAATGCAAATTAATTATTTATATTTAATGTATATGTTGTTATGTTTCATTTGGTTATGGAAAAAATATGTTTCTTTTGATTTTATCCAGATCGAGATATTAAGTTTAATTAAATGTGTTGGTGTATTCTCTCTTGTTTGTTTTAAAGGTGTAAGCATTTGATCATATAGTTTAATTGCATAGTATTTAAAATGCCTCACAGTGTCAAACCACAGAGCAATTGCTTTCTTAGAAAACATAATTTTTAATTGACAGTAAATAAATAAACACGTAGTTTATGAGAGAGAGGGGAGGGTCACAAGTCACAGCGGACCTATCATCGGTATATATGGAGATGGTAGAAGCGGAGATTAATATCCGTAATTCCGTGACGTCACTTCCTATGATACAGGAATGACTAATGGTGATAGATGGCGACAGAAAGGGCGGACAACTCCGGAATAAGAAAGGATTGACTTAATCGGAATACGAAAATAAAATTTAATTTGTCAGTTTAGTGATGAAATAAAAATTGTTAATGAATATTCCTTAATTCGAATTTAGAATTTTTTAAGACACGTTTCACTGAAAAGTCCGGAAAATTTTGGTGTTCGGTTTTTCGTCTCTCAAGACCTAGAACTAATTAAAGTTTCAAAATGAATGCGCATCGATGAAGAAAGAAAATATCGAGCTATAAAGACGGTTTTTATTTTTTTTATTTTTTATTTAATGTTATCTGCAAGGATTTTTGTTGCGATTTTTGAAGGAGAGTTTAGTACCATAGTTTAGGAAGTTTTTTTTGTCCAAATATTATGTTTGTGGGTTGCTTGTGGGATGTGTATGACGGTGAGAGATCTAGTGTTTCTAATACGTGTGATCGTTGTTATTTTTTGCTATTATTTATTTATTTGTAAGAAACAAACAGCTTTTAATAGAAATATATATACAAAGGAAGTTTACCAAAAGGTAAGCCAACAAAGTTTCTTGTGCTAACAGTGGTTAAATACAGGTGTTTTATTTATGAATCTAATAAGATAAATAAAAAAACGAAATTAGAAAGAAGGGTGGGGAGGAAGAGGAAGATAATATCGTGTTGTATCGGGACAGGAGATGCTCTTGATAGATTGTATACTCGAGCATCAATTTGTGGTCGTACGTATTACTTCGGTTCGATATTTTGAAGGGGTATTGTGGAGATCGTCGATATTGTGAAATTGTACGTTATATTTCGCACAAATACGCGGAATTGGAGAATTAATCTTAAGATTGGTCCAGCATGCGGTCAAATAAAAAAAATGGTTTTGTCGGGTTGGTCTTGACGTTATGCGAATGTTTATAAATTTTTGTATTTACGAGTATGTATTATTTTATAGTTTAATTGCAAGAGGAATGGTTCTATTGGATCAAATTTTGAAAATAACAGATATACGAGTATTTAATTAGTCTTACAATAACCTTAAAACATTTTTGTATACCTATTTTCATAAATGTTGAGAATATTAAAATTAGAAATCTTGTACTGTAAATGTATTAGTAATCGGTCAAACAGTAATAAAAAATAAAATAACATGAAATGTATTTTTAGCCATTGAAGACGATAATATTAAAAACTCAAATGAAATATGAGACAGTGGGAACCGAATGCAAGAAAGACAGGGGTCCTAGGGTCGATTCCCAGATGCGACTGACACCTTTTTATTTTCTGTGTCTTTTTCTATTTCACTAATTGTTTTTTGTTTAATTCGTAGAAATCCATTTAATATATTTTTTTAATTTAATGTAAATCAAATTTAATAATGTTATTATTAGGTTCTACAAATATTTTTAGTTTTTATTATTGTGACAGCTGTTTCGGCGTTTAAGGTCAATGATTAAATATTACAATGAGGTTTGTAAGTTCCAATGAGTTATTCCAATAAAGTGTGTGTTTTAACAGTGACACCAGTAATTTTATGATGAATGTTTCTGATTTCTGTAAAAATCACTTGAGAGTTCATCCATGTAGAGTGCCTTCCTCTAGGCTCCTGCAAAGATCTGCAGATAACCCACTTGACGTAGGGCCCGCCGCGCCGGTCTGATGACGAAGCCTGTCATGTAATTTGAAACCAAGACATACTACGCCTTTTCTATAAGTTGACAAACAATGTATGGACATTGTATGATACCTACCAACCAGGGTTGGCATGATTTTCGCCGACCAGAAAGAGTATTTTTTTTACAGTTACTCCACACGGAGGCCCCGAGGGAAATAATTTTCCTCAAGGCCTATATACTTTTTTTTTAAGAAAATTTCTTCTGTAAGGGTTTCACTTTGTGATGTCATTATTTTAATCAAAAGAATAAATAACTTAGTTTACATCACTTTATTTATATACAATCAACATGTTTCATGAACAATGTTCACATCATCAGGATTAGTTGTATACTAAACTTAAAAATCAAATATAGATCACATATTGTTGGAAAGGGTAGAAGGAAGGGGAATGGGTAAGAGTGGGGGAAGGTTATTACAATTAGGGATTTCAAAGACATTAGCAGGGATTTCAAAGTCATTAGCAGGCCTATATACTGTTTGGAGGGTCTTTTAGAGATAGGAAGGAGTGAACCTGGGCCTTGAAGTGACCCATGTTGTAGGAGGAAGGAGACACAGAGGCCTGCAGATAATTCCATAGCCGGGCTGTTGAACACAGAGCGAGTCGTAGAAGTGACCCGTTCTAATTAAGCCCGTAAAAACACGAAAAAGCCCGAAAAAACCCACTGAAAAAACCCACTGGGCAAATAATTTTTGGCAAAATACCGGGTTTTTGCCAACCCTGCTACCAACACAGCGGTTCAACTATGCTTAAGTAGATACCGTAAAATGGGGTGATTTGACAATTAGTAGCGAACAGAAGCAAATTAGAGAAATAATTTCACATGCTTGAAAATTTTAAACCGTCATTATTTATGGGTTTAAATTTTTACCGTCATATTGTTATTTGGCAGATCGAAACTACTGTTTGCATCATCGAAAATTTCACATTTGAAGAATAATTCTCGAAACAGATATATGACCTATGCACATGTGATTATGGTCGGCGAAAGGTGCTGATTTTCTACAATTATTTTCAGTTATTAGTTCAGCCCGTGCTTCCCATATATCAGTGGCGTGCACAGAGTTATTACTCATGGAAGGCGGTAGGAAAAATAGCGAATTAATTGATATTAAGAAAACTTACAGATGAGGTAAGTTGTCGCTAAGAATGGTTAAGCTGTTGACTTTAGCCGATGTTGGTTGGGATTACCTGCCGCATCAAATATCCAAATAACCACATACATCATTTATGAATATTAACATTCAATAAATGGATGTATAAAATTCCCATATTTTTTAGACCCCCCGATTTCATGGAAAAAGTCAACATAATGTGATAATATAGTTTTTAGTAAAAATGTACTAACTGATAGAGGTACTAACAGATGGCACTGGTTGCTAAGTTTGCGATTTGTACCGATAGGCACGGCCTTATTCAACACAAACACAAACGAGTCATCCCTTGAATACGTATTGCGCACACATGTGTATTTTTTGTGTAGAATACAGTCAACATTTGATAACGAAGTATAAGTTATTTTAAAAAGGTATATAGTTCCTACTATTGACACGTTATGGTAGGGCGATCGGCGGTACGGACGCGGCGCTGCGATTCGTAACTGGAAGTTCGCGCGTGTTTCCGAAAGTGTAGATTAGTTTCTTACAGAAATTTTATAAATATCAATATTTTTCTATAGTTTTATGTAAGTAAGGCAGGGTAGGCAGTGCTTATGCGCCTATATGGAATGCCCGCCTCTGTCATACATAGAATAAAGAACATACACTAGAAATGTCTTCCATATAAATACAATGGAAGCCATGTGCTTTTGACTCAGTACCTTTTGGTTCTAGCTCCGAGAAAGCCAATAAGAATACAGCGCTCTGCCATTGTTATTAGATCGAAATTAAACGAAATACTGGAAATTTTAAGGCCCGAATGGTCAGAGTTTTGAGTGACCAAACACGCCCACATCGCATTTCTTGTGTTCTCATTTATTTCAAAAACAGTTTTACATATTGGATTTCATTATCTACGAATCATTCTACACTCTATACTCTATAAAATATTCTACCCAAAGAAACCTTCTTTTGAATATGTAATCTGTGGCTAACCAGAGTGGTATATCTATAGGCTAACCTCAATATAACATGGCGGATTCAATGTTTTACATCCTAATTTAAAAACGTTATGGCAAGAGTTTTACATGTTTGATTTCATTCAAACTACTCTCTCTAAACCTTCCCGGCACCAATAAGAACAAACTGTGCTATTTTCAACGAAACCGGTAGAGTAATTTTCGAGAAAATCGAGGACACACAAATAGACAAACATACATTTTTAAATATAGAGATTGTTTACATTTAATTTTTGAACCAAACTCCTACTGAAAAACTACTTGCAGTAGCTTAGATGGTATACATTCCCACTGTATGAAAAAAAAAATTGGGTTGTGCGATACAACACTATTTTACGGTACGTACCCAATGTAGGCTTAGGTACTTCATTCCCAGGAATTATCGATGATACAAGATATAATCCGTAAACCCGCGTTACCCACGCAGTATGTAGGCACATATAAAATATATTTCTGACGAAAGTGCACGCTGTCTTCAAACAAAATGATTATTACAGAAAATCTCAGTAACAAGTTTTATGATCGTGAATCGATGCATGATCCTAAAATTACGTCAATAAAGTATGGAAAATTATATATTCATCGCTTCTCAGTATGTTCAGATTATCAAAACAATATAACACATTTAAATAAATATTATATTAATAGTAATACGGTAGCTTTTGAAATTCAGCGCGGGGAAAAATCGCCCTTACACCCATTTAATTCCCAACACAATAAGGAATAATACGGTCTGGCCGGAGATTCAGACAAGGTACCTGCGAGCAAAAATCGACCTCAAGACTCTTTGATTTCGAACACAATAAGGTTGATTCGAAGTCAAAATTGGACCTGGAACGCGTTGGCATGGCAAATAACACCTTAAGCTTATTGACTTTCGAAGACAGTAAGGCTCAGAGTGGGTCAAATCGGGTGCGCACCTCCCTACAAAGCAGTCAGACGCGGTTGACTTCACAATACAAATCAATTGCAGGACTGCAATAGGCAAAACCTAGTCAATAAAGAAAACATTATCATTCAAATACGGGGAAACACATTATAAATGTAAAAACTTCACCGAATAGATAATTTTAATTATTATCTAACTAAATCGGTTTCACCGATAATAAATCGTTATTTTTAAAAACCCGTCCAAATTAGAATGGGGGGGGGGGGTAGTAAATAAAATCATACAAATAAGTCGTCACAATGTGGATTAACCGCAGTTTGAAAATGGACTTGAACTCCGAAAAAGCTGCCAAAATAATAAAAAGCAAAAATACTCGCAGAACTTAATAATAACATTACTAAATTTGATTTACACTACATTAAAAATATATATTTATTAAAAAAAAGTGAATCGATCCATACAGCTGGACATGCCATAGTTCCACCGGTTCTGTGACAGTTGGGAATCTTTTGCGGTATTCATATAAAACAAATTTTTAAAAGACGGATAAAATAAAAATACTGAAATTGTAACCGGATTGTGGTCACAAATACATCTGTGTATAACGGAAAAATAGAAACAAATACATACCAAGAGAAAGTTTTTGATAACATTGGTGGAAACAGTAGGGGTTCCGAGTTTGTGTCTCTGTTGCAACCTAATATCCCCTTTTCTGTGTCTTCTTCTGTATTAATTGTTTTTGTGTTTAATTCACAGAACTCCGTTTAATTATTTTAAAAACTCAAATGGAGTTCTAGGTCAATTATTCAATTATGGAGTTCTACGTCAACATTAATCGAAGTTTTACCTTCGAACTAACGGCAGTTTAAAAATGGCATTGAACGCCGAAACAGCTGTCACAATAATAAAAATTCGCAGAACATAATTAAATTTGACTTAAATTAATTAAAAAAAAACGTGTTTATCTGTTTCATATTCTTTAAATATTATTGATTCTGAGGTTCAGTACCGTGCAGTACATGAAAGCTGAAAAGCTGTGCCTACCTTAAGATATAAGAACGATAAGAGATTTTTGAAAAGACGATAAATCTTTGATCAAAATATATATTAAATGAATTAAAAATTACTTTGTAATCACCGCTTAATTAATATATACACATCAACATGTTTCGAAAGCAATGCTTTCCTCATCAGGAATACACAGAATACTAAGAAATAATAATATCAAGTATTGACAAATGACAAACATAGAACACAATAATGTAAGAATAGACAAATTATAAACATAAACGAAAATTTATTAAAGTAGGTAATAATTAATCAAAAATGTCAATAAAAAAATATTTTAATACATTGAATAATTCAAGACATAACTATTTAATAAAAAAATAATCATTAATTATATTTAATTGACTATTAACACTTTTTCCGATTTCTAAAATTTCAAATTTGCCTAATTGTAAATTGGTTGTATTTGTATGTAAATTTTTTAAACCATTATCAATGTCAAAAGAATGAATGGTTTCCGAAATTTGATTGGAAAACTCAGAAAAACAATTATTAGGTGTTCCTTAACTCGAATAATGAAATTTCTGAAGAAAAACATTGCAAAATATTATATCCATGATTTTGATAAGAAACTCATTTATTCAGTTGGCCATAACAATCAGCGGAAGATAATGAAATGACAATTTTCACACCTGAACTTAATAAATTACAGCCTGCCTTTGGTCATCGAGCAATGCACGCCACTGGTAGTGAGGTTGTACCCTAATTTTCGTTTTATTATATTTATATTATGATGAAAATGAATCATATTTAAAGAGTTAATAACGACAGTAAAATTAGTTTTTCAATATCTCCAAAAATGAGGAAGTTATGAGCTTTTAAAATAAACTCACATTTTAGTGCATTTCACAATTATTCTAATGACAGTAACAGATACTGCCGCGCCTATTAAATCAATGGCCGCGCCAGTCATTTTATGAACCATGACGAAGGCGATATTATCAACATTTTGACGGCTTATATCTTCGGTACAATTCGGTATTTTTTTAATTCAAATTGGTCGGTCTTCAGTATTCATTAATTAATATGAAACATCTGTAAATAACATGAAATTCCGCTGTAGGAGACAAACTCATTTAAAAAACTATGTTAGACATTTATTGGACAACCGAGCCCAAGACATCGCATCCACTTGTCAAATAACGAAGCCCGTGCCCTTTAATGAGGATACGCTGGCAGTGCAGTGCCATTACCGTTCGCCCACCACGCGCCTCTGCACACTCCGACACTCCGCAGTCACTAATGTGACACTTCCGACACCAGTATTCGTTTCAATATAATTTGACACATGAAGCGCCGTTTTCAATGAATTATGACCATTAAAATTTAAAATATCGTATTATTTATTAATATAAATCAGAGATGGCCAGCGCGTCGATCGCGAAGGTATTTTTATTCGATCGCGGAACTAAACATTGTAATATTTCTTGTTCAAACGAGTCAAATCTGTTACAACCTGGGTCTTGAAGAGACCCATGTCGTAGGAGGGAGGAAAAACAGAGCACGGCAGATCATTCCACAGCCGAGCTGTTGAACACCAGAACGAGTCGCAGAAGCGACCCGTTCTCATGTGACAAATGTCAAGGCGAGCGTTTTGGCGTGTTTCCCGACTGTGGACCGGTGGCGAAGGGATCAATGACGCTATTTCTTCAGAGCATCTTCCATTAAAATATCGGTAGAATAAGGACACCATTCCCACATTCTGTACTCCACAGATGGCAATCCGATTGTTAAGATAGGCGAATCTATCAATCGGACTACCCGTTTCTGCAGAGTCAAGTGTTTTTTTTTGATATTTTGGGGCTCCCGACCAGAGGTGGATGCCAAATTCTACAGAGGGGTGCATTACTAGAATGATTTTAAATTTTATACATTCTAATTATATATTTTGTTCGTTTAACTTTAGAAGTTAACCTAGACTTTATTAGTTTTAAATTTCGTCCGGAAGGTAATTATATATATTGTCTCCTTCGTAGCTAATGGATTGCTTGCCGTATTGTGTATGTATGGTGAGTAAATGTATATTATCATGTTGTCGTGAATATCGTTAGTTGCCTTCTCTTCTCTTATTTACTAATGAAATACATAATTGCATCATTGTAATAATTTTTTTGTATCGTTCTTTTTTGTAAATATTTTTAAAATATCTGTTTTTCAAAATACATGTACTTACCTATTCGAATTGTAATTGTGTATTCATTCTTACCTCATAATACAATTACAAGCGATATCAGTCAATCGCCTTTTTTTAAAAATCATTAGTCGCTTGTAGAAAAAAAAGTTTGGCCACCCCTGATGTAAAGCAACTACAGATATAGAGGCATTATATTTTTGTCTAGTATACGGTGCTACCAAGTACTGTCACATCACTCCTCTTCTCTGTGACTTCCTAGACTGGCTGCAAGTTACAGAAAGAGTTCAGTTTGTCTTATGGTGCATAAGGCACAGAACGGGCTGGCACCTGATCTTTGCGTGAGGGTTAGTCTTATTCAGAGGCAACTCACGCTCAGGTCGGTCAAGTCTGATGCATCGAACAGAGGGGTTGAACCCACTTGTTCAAATGTTGTGCTGGGTCCACATTCTTGGAATGACCTTCCATTTGGTCTGAAATCAAGAATAATTTTGGAATCTAAAAAAAATCTAAGAACATAATTGTGTCTTACGTGTTAGCCTCTCCCGCAATGTTTTGACGCGGCCATTTGATAAACATATTTATTATATTCCACTTGCATGCCTATTTTGTAAGGGAGTCGGGTCGTACGGAGAATAAATATTATTTCGCTGTCCGCAAATGATCCCGAATCCCGATCCCTTTGTGAATGTATACCGCGCGGTCTGTGGGAAATATGTTCTCATTGGCCGCTAAGCCACCCAAGCTTGTGTACATCTGCTTGATGGTGGAGACACTGTAACGCTGTCTCCGATACGTTGGCTAAAGAAGGAGGAAGTGCAACACGGCATGATATCCTAAAAAACTATTACAACTATTCGTTTTTATCTAAACATGCAGAGCTCAATAAAATTTGCATCATCTGTTAATCAGCTGTTATTTTAATGAAATACAAATCACGCTTGCCTCGGGAAAGTCACTGCGTAGGCTGCAAATTGAATATTGAAATACGGAAGTTTAGTTTGGGAGTGGCTGCCAACCTAACAATAAGTAAGTACCAACAAAACGTTACGATAAAAATACACAATGCACATACAATATGGTACCACTAATAAATACATAATGGCTCCATTGCACTGTTCCACTTGAATAATAGTACACAACCAAACAAAATGCATTTATAGAATAATATTGTAATCAACATAAATTTAATTAATTATCTCATGTGTGGGCAGTGGCGGATTTCTCTAAAGTGCGTTAGTGCAGTGAACTCCCATAAAAGAAGATAAGATAATAAGACAAATTTGTATTATAATTTTACCACACTTTTTAATACACTAAAAATACCATCTGCCCGGGAGTGAGTTGGAAATGAAACGCATAGGTGCGATATGAATTCAGCACCTATGAAACTTTATGCTATAAGAAATAATTCGTAGACCACCCCAAGTGGTTGGCTACGTTTGGTGACTTGGCAGGGGTGCTCGGGTTCATGGGGTTAGGTTTATCCAAGTCTTGGCGGTGGATGTAGTGGGGCGGATTGGAAGAGGCCGGTTGATCTCTCCAGTTGGACTTTCTCGACCCATCGTCATCTTGCACCGCAGTGGGAAGGATGGATTCATACGTACGTCACTCCCAGACTCACTGAAAAAAATGCTTGGGTGCGCAGCGACTATGGGATTTGTTAACTCCAAATTTGTGCGGAATAGTATTTTGCAATAATCAATAGATATTTTTCTAAATTAATTAAAAAATTAGTTTGTATTCACCACTTTATTAACATACACAGATATCAACATGTTTCGAAAGCGATGCTTTCTTCATCAGGAATATATAGAATACTAAAAATAATAATGTCAAATATAGGCAAATGACAAACATAGAACACAATAATGTAAGAATAAACAAATTATAAACAAAAATTGATTAAAGTGGGATATTAAATATTTTTCTGATTATTGTGTATTAAGTAAGTTGTAATAAAAATAAGTTCATTACTTAAGATGTAATTTTTAACTTTTAAAAAACGACGAGTTTCTTGGGTAAACTGCGATTTACGTAATTAAAACGATTGTATCTTGCTTGGCGCAGACGCTTTTTAATGAATCGCCTAATTGTATCTCGTTGCTAGATCGCTAATCTCGCTAATCTCTGTGTGCTGTTGTCATATATGATAAAATTCCTTTAAATCTAAAGAAAAATATGTAAAATTTATAGAAAAGATCAACATAAAAGGATTTATTATGACAGGGAATTTTTTCTCCCTTTTTTAATCTCCGATTTAACTCCCAATGAGATGGGCAACGAGCCGCCACTGGTTGAAGAATATTATTTAATACATTATGGTGATACTTGGAACAATGCAATTGCGCGGTTCATTCACTTGTCATGCGTTTATCAAAAGAGCGAGTACCTACGCATTAATAGATTCATCTTTGTTATGCAACTATTGTGACAGATGGTTCACAGGCCGACCGTTTTTTTTTAATTGACGAAAATTTAGATAGCGTTATTACCGAATAAATTTACTACGTTTTTAAATATGCCATTTTTGACGTTTGTTTATTTTAGTGTGGAGGGCGTTTGTGACGTCACCCAGGTCCACTTATTTTCTTTATATTTGTTTTCACTATACAGTTTCACTATAGTGTATCTGTAAAATACTAATTAACAATTTCGTAATTAAAAAAAAATATTATTCATGTTTATGTATACTTAACGTTTCTTAGTAGAAATGAGATCTCTGAGACGAATGTGTGGTAAAACCATGAGAAAAATGTTGAGATTCGTAAAGAATGCAAGGCTGATGTAAGCGTAGTGAGCAAGATTAAGAAAGGGACGCTTAGATGGTTTGGGCATGTAGAGCGAATTAACGAAGAGAGGAGTGTAAGGAGAATATATGACGCGAATTTGAATGGAAGAAGAAGCCGGGGACGTCCGAGGAAGACATGGCACGATCAAGTGAATCAAATACTTGAGTCGGGCCATGTCAGAAGTCGGAATAACGGAAGAGAATGTGTCTCATACATTGTATGAAAGTGAATGAAGCAAGAATTGTATGCCATGATCGAGTTGTTTGGCGGTCCGTCCTTTCTGCCTACCCCTGCGGGGAAGTGGCGTGATGGTTAGTTAGTAGAAACACTTTTTAATTTATTTTTTTTGCACTGTACAGTTTTACACAGTAACCGAGTACTTCCTACGTAAGTACAAGCAACTGTGGTAACATTATCGAATAATATAAATATAGTGCACAAAATTGTAGAATATGTAACAAACTAATAAATAATTATATATATGTAAAAAAAGAATTTGTGTTTATATTTTCATATAATATTTCCTTCGAAAACTTACTTAAAACACATGTAAAATCAAATATTATGTACCACTCCAGTTCATTTTTTTTTGTTATCAATAATGAGGTTCAAACTTAAATACCAGTATATTGCCGGTCGATTTTGAGGTTAGAATGTCAAATGTCAAAATGAAGACAAGCTTTACCGAACATAATCCATAGTAAGCCACAACTAAACATAGGTAACACCATTATGTACCCTTTTAGAAAGTTTAACTCGGAGAATAATAATAGTATTGAGTATTAAAATTATCATAATATCAGTATTGACAATTGATTTGCCCATGAATACTCTAATTTCTGTCAGTAATAAAAGTTTTTATATCGAACAACACAAATTAAGTTTTTAAATTCACCAAAACTAAAAAAAAATGCATTTTTAGAATACAAAACAAAATCGAAAAATAAAAATGTCCATGATAAGACGGCCTCCATGGTCGAGGGGTAAGGCTCTCGACTACGAATCCGATGGTCGCGGGTTCAAACCCGGCGTGCGCAAGTAAATTTAATTTAATTAATTTGTGTTGTTGCACAATTAATTCATTTAAAAATAATATACGGTAATAATATATTTGCGCACGTTCCAGAGTGGAAGATACTCTCAGTATCGCCCTGGTGAAAGACCACCATTCAGAATTGAAACGTTGCTTGAAATGGCTTTAAGCCGTGTTTGGTGACCAGCTCTGAATAGCCAGGTATTTCCCCACCTTTATTTCTCTCTTCTCCTTCTCCTCCCCAATTCCTTCAGCCTCATAACATTCCCCAATTGGTCTCACTGGCTCCAGACGGTTGGAAGCAGTTGGGACTCTTGTGCGGTATTCATATATAAAAAAAATAATAAACCAAAAACATACTACACATAGTCAGATGTCAGATGTTCCAAATGCAATGGTACCAATATAACACGGTGTTTTGATGAAATGATTATTTATTCAATTTTAAATAACGATTAATAAATTGTACGTGTAATTATGTATAATGAAAGTTATATATTAAGATTCAGCGTTTGTTGATCTATATGAATATATATTTTTAAAGCCATTATTTTTTTTACCGAAGTTCCTTATTAACAGTCCCATAATGAATTTTATTGATAACTCGCGGAAGTGGAACTCAGTAGTATGTTTTATATGAAAAAAATATATTACATAATAATACAAACATGAGAAAAGACACGCTTCATGGCCGCATTTAGCATGTTTCATGTGTTAAGAATATTGAGCATGAGTAACATAAAACACATGTGCTAACATGTGTGCATTTAGCTTCGTGACTATAGAAACCAATCTGTAACACGTTCGTTGTTATTATTAAAAAGCAGCATGACTGATCTGCTCGTCATCCGGACGTATCGTGCTTCTTTAGTCAAAGAGTCATAAGAACAGTGGCGGTTTTCTCTAAAGTGCGTTTGTGCAGTGAACTCCCATAAAAAAAATAAGATAGTAAGACAAACTTGTTTTTTAATTTTACCGCACTTCAAATTTCTTGTTGATTCTGTATTAATTAATTCTGTATTAATTCTGCCCGAGAGCCGGACTGAAATAAAACCCATACGTGCTTTATGAATTCAGCACGCATAGGACTTTCAGTTCCAAGAAATAGTGCATAAAAAAATCATACTCGTGCCACTTCAGTGGGAAACCGTGGTAGCATGCATACCTTAGGAATCTGTTTGTTCTGGGATTTGTTATTACCATATTAGTACGGAATAGTATTTTCTTTGGGGTTTAAGTTGTTGTTATTAAAATAAGTAAATTACTGAAGATATATATTTAAAAAAACGTTCAGCTTCATGCGTAAATTGTGATTTTCATATTTGAAACATTTTTTTTTTATAACCCACGATATCACAGAATTTAATGAATACCCAAATCCTAACTTATTACTAGGTCGCTAATCTCTGGTGCAGTGATATGTGATAAAATTCCTTTTGATCCAGGGAAAAATGTATACAATTATGGTCAAGACCGACAAAAGTTTTTAAATGGTGGATTTTTTTCCCTTCTTTTTTTAATCTCCGAATGAACTCCCAATGAGACCCGAACCGCCACTGGATAAGAATACTATGTCACTGACCGTTACAATCAATATATGACAGATAATATGATGAGAATTAATATGCTTCCTGAAAACGAAATGTATGAAAGATGTTTAAAAAGTAATTCTAGAATAACAATAGATTTATTATAATTAGATGAGTCACTTAGCGAAAAAACTGCCTCTGCTGATGGAGGTTGATACATCCACCTACTATCCCACCACTTTAGTTTAACTATTGTTGGAGTTTGAGGTAATACCTATATCGAAATGCTTTTAATTTAAAAGAAAGACAAAGATTTGAAAATCTCCTACTTCCATTACAATAAGAGTAAGATGTTGATCGTGTCGTGATGGAGAGCCAGTCGAGGAATTGAACTCACGACGTCTGGATGGGACCCATACCAGACACGATGCCAACTCACCCACTGACCTGTCGTGTATATTGCGTTACTGCAAAAACAATACAAATAATTTTGGTAAAGTCGTTTTAGTAACTTTCCCTAGAAAAGTCTTTTTATATCAGTAAAATAACTGTTAATTAAGCGAGAATTTGCGTAAAATTCCCAAAACACAACAACTGCAAAATTGCATTTCCACGTCCAGTACGTTCGGCTAATGCACGCAGAGTATCGTTCGACTGACGAACCCGAGAGGACCCCTTTTCGCACCACATACCTCTCCTGATCCACATGGAACACGATTTCAAGTCTCCGTCTGTATGGGCCTACTCTATTTTATATAAAAATTACAAATAAGGACAAAGCATTAAGTTCGTAAGTAGCACGTTCGCTAAATGGCCTTGACATGTTTTTTTTAACACTATGTACACAAGTTGTTTATTCGTTAACTCAAATATGAATTTCGCGACAGCTGCAGTGTAATTTTTAATTTGCAAGGCCCCAAATACAGCCATTCAAATAAATTGCACAAGGCACAACTGAACACAGAGTAAACAAATTGTTGAAAACCAATACAATCGTTCGCATTCTGATCATAAATAGCATACGTTTCCTTTTTGTTTAAAATTATTCATTCCAAACTGGACTGTTGTGTACTCCTGCACCTAATCAGCTTTATTTTTTTTATTTTTTTTTTATTTGGGTGATCAACATTTGACGTAAAAATAAACTATAATAAATTAGTGATATACATTTGTCTATTTACAGGTTTCCACTTAGGTAGTACATATATAAGTGAACCCTGTGATTTACACAGAAATCAAAATAAAATAAAATAAATTATAGAAGAAATATAAACTAAAAGGTACCTGCCTTAGTACCTCATCGAGCTACTCGACAAAATATATTATTCCGGAATTAACTACCATATATCAAAATATCAGCAAGTATTATTAATCAAATTAAGAAATAAAAAAATAAAAAAATGTAATACAGTTTTGTTATAGTAAGGATAGACTTTTGGTTTCTAAATTGCTTTTTGACTTCAAACCATTCATTCTAAGAATATGGACCCACTATATTGAAAGCTCTGTCCCCAACATGATATGAGAGGGTTCAACCAGTCTGTTCGACGCATCAGACTTGGCCGACATGAGCGTGAGTTGCATCTGAGTAAGATTGTCCCTCGCGCAGAGATCAGTAAAGTACGATGGTGCCAGCCCGTTCAGTGCCTTATATACCATAAGAAAAATTTAAAAGTGAACTCTTTCTGCAATTCGAAACCAGTGTAGGCAATCACGTAGAAGAGGAGTGATGTGACAGTATTTGGTGGCACCGCATACTAGACAAGCTGCTGTGTTGAACACTCTTTGCAGTCTGTTCAAATGTACATTAGGCAGACCAGCATACACACTATTGCGGTAGTCCAATCTGAACTAATATTCATAGTCTCTATAAAACAGTTGTACACTATAATATGTTAAATGAGAAATTGTAAAAAAATTTATACATAGACAAGTATTAGAAATAACAAATAGTACAAGTAAGTAAACATTTACATATTAATGATTTTAAAAAATACAGAAGATAACAATCTGTATCATGTAAGAAGTGAAAGGTTGATAGGAAAGAATAAAAAGTGACGGGGACTATTTTATAACTATTTCGTAACGTGGGTTAAGAGATAGTCGCAAAATTGTCTGTAAGTGATATTAAAAATGTTAAGGGTCAACGCAGCGTTCTTATTTACGGACACAACTTTCAGGAATTGGAAATGGATTGGGACCATCATTTTCATTTCAGAACCGAAAAAAATCATTTAAATCGGTGCCATAGGGCCGAAGATATGAGCAATCCAATCTCGACCTCAACCTGAAATGTACCCTGTAAAATCAAACACTATTTTCACGAACACAACTTTTTTGGGATTTTTTGGCGGAAATGGATTGGGAGCATCATTTTTATTTCAAAACCGAAAAAATAATTCAAATCGTTGCCTTATCTAATTCGAGTTGCATTGCTGATTGGCGTATTCTGGTAAACAAAAGTTCTCGCTTTCGGAGCATAACATAGTGCATGGGATCTCCCACGAGTATACTTATTAACGTATAAGTTTACCTCTTTCAACATAGGTGGAAAACGTATGGATCCAGAGATTAACTTAAAGAAATGTTTATCTAAAAATATTTAGCATTCCTGTTAGGAAGCAGGATGGATATAGGAATGGATAATATATATATTCTCTCATATATCTATTACTTAAAATAGTTATTTTCGTATCGTATACTAAATCTTGTCAAATGTAAAAGAATATGAAAAAACCCAGACAAAATTATCCAAACAAGTATAGAGAGCCGTTTTTTTTAACCGTTGATTTTACCCAGTCTAATATAGGAGGGGGTATCGAGAAGAGAAGAATATGAAAATAACATTTTGTAAATGTGGGTTATTACTATCACAGCTGATATTAAATTTGAGCGTGTCTTGTGGTGGTCATTGAAAGCCGGAAGCCAAAATAAAACAATCACATTGTTTGATCTTCGGTCACAGTCGATTAGTGGAACATATAATTCTGATGTCACAAGCATCTCTGGACCAGTGAGACGTGAATGCGTAGATCCAGTGGAAGATAAAACAACGACTAATAATATATGATTAACGACAAGCCCGCTGCTCTCTTTGTGTGACCACAAATTGTAAAAAAAAAAAACGCCAATGTCCGCTATCATTGGCGATTATCAACTGTTGAATATAACCGTTGGAAATAACGCTGACATTAACGCGAATGCTAACAAAAATAATAAATAACCTAAAGATTACAAATAAATTCGGGTAGAATCTTGTAGTCATGATGAAAAGGTATAAGCCAAAAATATGGGGGAATTAATTGAAGATGATATTGACAGTTCTTAGAAATCGAAATATGATGCCGATAAAAAATAACGGAACGGATTGGGTGTAGCTCTGGCTCAGTGGATTAGAGCCCAAGGTCCCGGATAGACCACGAGGTCCTGGGTTCGAGTCCTAGCTGCTACTGTTATCATTTTCTTTTCCGTGGCTTTCCTGTTTCAGTTTGAGAGTTGTTAATATTATCATCAATGATTAAAAATATAATAAATAACGTTCCTGATAATAGCAGGTCATTCCAAAGTCAGGGAGTTCCAACTGTTGGGACGTTATTTTACTTGCAAACGGTAGAATCGTGTGATGCTAGGGACTATTTATCGGCCGTATCAGATAGGAACAGTGGCGATTCATTGCCTATCTCATTGGGTGTTCAATCAGAGATTAAAAAAAAGAGAAAAAAATCCTATGCCGTTATTTTCGATATTATGTACCTTTTCGTAGATCTAAAGGAATTTCACGCACTAGAGATAAGCGACCTAGCAACAAGAAATAATTCGGCGATTCATTAAAACGTCTGTGGTCAATGAATAATATTATGCCGTAGGTTACAAAAAATTGATATAAATTCTAAAATCGCAAATTATTCAATAAAAAAAAACTTACAAATTTACTACTAACTATAGAAAGAAAATGATAACATTATTAATAAGAAGAACTTTACACCACTGTTTTAAATATATAAATATCTACAGGTTTCAAAGCTTCCCTCATGTTTTTATTAGATTCATTAAGTTTTTTCATGTGCACCTTTTTTATCGTTGTATTTATAATGTTATGTTTCTAAAAACAATCGGGCGTAATAAAGGTTTGCTGTATTATAAACACGGTTTACACTTACCACTTGTAATACTCTTTTGTATAACCTGCAGTTATAATGCAACTACACGTAAAACTTTTATTCATTACGCTGTAACTACATACTTATATTGTACGTACTTATTTCTTTTACACTTAAATTATTGTTATATGTACTATATTATTATAACTATGCTATAAATGTATATGTAAAAGCATTCTAGGCGTTAAAAAAAAATAATAACATTTAATTTGAATCCACTGTGCAAAGTTCAGCCGCCCGGCAAAGTGACCGATAGGGGGCCATCTCGGTGACACTCGTCAAACTTCCGAGATCACGTGTCTTCAAACATTTCTTCTATCGCTGCGCACAAACTTCGACATGGAACGGCGCAGGTTATCTAATTATCAGAGGGATTGTGAGGTTTTGGTTTTTAGGATGAAGTATTTGCGTGAACCCATGGAATATCGGGTTGATCTTCGACCGTAGTATTCGGTCGCGTTTTTAATGAGAGTACTGCGCAATGACCCTTCAGAGCAAAACGCCACTTTCAATAATTATATCTAACTGTTGGCACAGATTGTTGTCAATAGCGTTAACAACATCTACCATAGCTGTTATTTCCAACGACCAGTTATATCTTCATTTTAATACAGCACTACATCGTGGCTCGCCGGTCTTCATGCATCGTGTGCCATTTGCATTAAGCGTTTAGTGGCTTGGGCTTAGTATTTAATGTCCCGGTGATGTCATGGGACGAAGAGGGACGCAGGCAACTGATGTCATACTCGGTTTGGTTTGGTGACTTAGAATGTTACAACTTAGTTCAAAGTTTTATAAATAATATGCAGGACCCAAATAACAGGCAGCCCGCTCGCCGGGCAGAAAAGATGTTGACACAGGAAGAAGGAGAAATGTTCCCTGGAACCGTTTACAAATGTTACAATACAATAGTATTAGAACTTAAACAACAAAACTCCGACACAAACAGCATTAGCAAAAAACTCAGCAAACTCATGTTCTTCCTTAGAAATCTACCCAGTATACCCAAAAAAACGGAAAAAAACGACAGAAAATAAAAAGATTTCAGTCGCATCTGGGACTCGAACCCAGGACCTCTGCCTATCCCGGGCAACCGCTTAACCAACTTAGCAAATGAAATAATACTTAAATATTAAAATGGTGTTTTTAAATCTCAATAAAAATAATTAATAATTAAAAATTGATCTGTTTAAAGTCTAATATGCTCTTTGCCAATCACATATGTGATTATTGGATGAGGATCTGCCCCAAACACCCACATGAAGTAGCCCATGAAAGCACAAAAAAATATTAAAAAAAACAAAACAAATTGTTGCATTATATAATATTGTTGAAATAAACTCCTGCTGACAAGTTACTTGCAGTGGCTTAGCGGGTATATGTTTACATTGTATATAATTAATATTATACAATAAAAAAATAAACTTAAAAGTACATATCAAAACTCCGTCAGATATTTAATTTTTTAATTTTTATTATTATTTTATAATATTGGATTAAAAATGGAGGATAATATTGACAAAGTCTTGAATTTGAGATATGATATCGATGAAGATGACATAAATTGAACTGGTCTCCTTAGCTAAGTTGGTAAAGCGGTTGTCGCAGAAAGACAGAGGTCGTGGGTTCGAGTCCCGATGCGACTGATATATTTTTTTTTTCTGTTGTTTTCTTCGGTTTCATGTTTCATTTTGGTTATGTTAATATTATCTTCTTCAATGATTAAATTTAAAAAAAAAACTTTGATGTTTTTACTACAATAAAACTCTATTTAAAAAAAGGCTCTACTAAATTGTTAAAGGAAACACTGAGTACCCTACTGACCAACACTCTTACGCTGCAATGACAAAAACCTCAAATCTAATTAACATTCCAAGATTAAATACATCTTTTAGCTAGAAAAACCATTGCTACAAAATTGTATAACGCTCTTCCAAGTGATATTAAAAATACCACGGAGATACAAAAGTTCAAAAACAATATCAAAATACGGCTACGTAAACATGAAGACGCATACCAGTGACCGGTGTAATGTACAGATTACGTGGATTGCTTCCCACCTCTGTACTACGATCTTTGTACTATGCTATGATTCATTCCCGCTTGGACGATCTTTCGAGTATCTGTGGTTTCGTTACCAAGAAAATTATGTCTGAGGTACAGATAATTCAAAATAGGGTCCCGCGTAACACTTTTGGCTTGCCATGGAATACACCCGTTAAAGATATTTACCGGCACGGATTACCGTTTAAGATTATTCCTAGCCATGAGATAACAAACACAATTTTAAATATTATTCAATGCCATACTCACACAAATATAAAACTTAACTATAATCACGACGTTCACCAACATAATACACGACAACACCACAAACCACACATATCAAAAATACACTCTACAATATACGGACTGAATACATTGGAATACATTGCTTACACCAACTATAACAAGTTGCCTGCGGAATTGGGACATGTGCGCGTTCAGGAAAAATCTCGAAATGATCTTCTGAGATCTTATTTTTTAAAATGCTATTTGGAAAACCATTTATCATAGATACCAACTCTGTTCTGACAGCCGCCCATAAGCTTAGCAGATTCTGATGTAGGTATATTTCTCTGTAGTAAAACGTTGTTGTGTATTTCTATTGTATCTGTATGTTTCGAGCCTGTACATTTATTTATGTCATTTTCCTATTGTTTATACACTTTTTTTTTATATTTTCATTTTCATATGTGCTTTAAAAACTTTTTTCAAACTTAATATTATGTAGTAAAAATTAACAGTTCCAAAATGAGTCGAATTAATAACTCATGGGAGTGCAGTATTGTTATATGTCTTTTATTAAAATTAAATATGAGGACATGATGAAAATTACGAAGACAGCATAAATATCAGTAACACCAACACAACAATCTATAGTCCGCCTCGATACAGGAATCCCTAGTGAGGAGGACTGTGAATACAAAAAAATATTAGCTTAAATAGTATTTAATAAAAAATAAACCTAAAATTTCAGATCAAACAAATACGTTTCTAAAATATTTAAAAGACTTACCTTTTCAAATCCAAACATCCAAGGAGATGCCTTTAGGTTAGCATGAAAGATTTACAAAATGGTTACATTGATGCTGTTATAAATATACAACACACACAATAAAAAAAATTGAAATAATTTGAAAAAGTCAATATAATAAAAAGTAATAACATAGAAGAATCTCCATCTTTAGAGCAATCAAAACTTGTTCTGTGATTTCTAATTGACCGACAAGTTTGCTGATATTAATTGCATGCAAAAGCTAAGCACATTCAAAACCATTAAAAAAAGTAAAAAGAAAATAAGAAGTAGCCAGATAGAACAAGAGCAGACCTTAGAGCTAAAAAAAAATCCCCTCTGAATGCTAAATGAATAATGATAGAATTATTTTCGATTTAACATGTTTGTTTAAGAATGTTCATTCAATGTTTTATACCCCTGAACTGCTATATTTGATTGATTTTCATGTACCTGATAGGACAAGGTAGTACCTACCATTTTATTGTGACAATTCAACTTCGTCGTCACAATGTTATTCCCCTATGCGACGGATTCAACATCTGGGGAACAATCGACGTTGTTGACATATTCGGCACATCAATGTTACAGTATAAGCATGCATTAGTGCGGTTTTTTGAAATTATTAACATATATGTACTTTTTCAATGTTATTTGTAAATGTCCATGTAAAAGTCTATAATGGGCGTAAATAAATAAATGATGTCTTCATAAGAAGTAATCACTTTGTGCTTTGAAATTGTATTAAGTAAATGAAACACGTAGTTGTAAACCACGAATATATTTTCATTTTCACCAACCGATTTCGCTTAACTCAAGCTTCATCAGGGTAAATATAATAACTGATCAGTGTGTTAAGCGAAACCGGTTGGTGAAAATGAAAATATATTCATGGTTTATAACAACGTGTTTCATTTACTTAAATAAATGATGACAAAAAACCACTAGGTGCCAAAATGAACATACAATGGCTAAGCACATTCAAAAATTAACTAAACCATTTAAAAAGTAAAAAAGAGAAGGAGTAAGAAGAAGAAGTAACCACACAAAAAGCCATTTCCTACCAAAATTAACGTGAAAAAGCGAACAACCATTTAAAATAAGTAGTAACCAGATGGAACAAGAAGAAGACTGAAAAAAAAACCATCATGTGAACGTTAAATGATGACAAAAAGTCACATGGTATCAAAAAGAGCTTGCAATGGCTAAGTACATTTGAAACTTAACTGAGTAATTAACTCCTAACAGACAATAATGTTTCATGATCATAACATAATTTAATTTAATGATAGCCAAGAATCTCAATGGAAAAGTGTGAATAATAAAAAAAAAACTTTGAAAAGATTGCGGTGGAGGAATCTAGGCAGAATTGAAAAAAAAAAACACAAATTGTTTTCTTTAAACTTGGAAATTTCGGCCAAAAATCGGTATCCTGATAAAATAGAACGTGATAAAGAATAGGTTAGGTGTGTTGTTTTTATTAATTTTTCTTCAATGTCCTGTTTTGTCATGAAACCGAATTTTTTTTTGTAAAGGCGAACAAGTCAAAATGTACAAGAAATTTTACTCTAATACCTGGGGTTCTAGCACGGTCGATCGTTAAAACTTTATATCAATACGATATTGACTAAATCCGTCAACTACGGTTATTAGGCGGCGTTAGGCGATATGTGCCTGCACGGTTGAATAAATTGTTAAATAATGTCGTTTGTTATGCAAAAGTTCTGGCTTATTAATGAACGGAGGCAGACTGACGAAGCTCGTAGAATTAATTGAAAGACGTCGTATACGCGATCAATTGAATCCGTTCGAGCTTGGAGAAACGGAATTCAGACAGTTGTTCCGAATATGACGAGTTATGGCTAAATACCTTATTGACCAATTAACTCCCCTTTCAATGTCAAAAATTGAATGCGGACTCCAGGAGTGCAGAAGTATTAGGAGATAATAACTAGATGAACTTACAGCCATGTCTTCGCTGCGGTAGGTGGCGAGCGAGCCTCTGTCCTGCAGCAGGACGCAGAAATGGGGCTGCCAGTCAGCTGCACCTCCTGCTTCATCTGGAATAAAATACAAACATTAGAATAATATAATTATGGGTAATTCCAAGAATTTGGACATAGCGCGTTGAATAATATGTCCCCAAACTTCGCAATATCGATACGAGAGGGTTCCACCAGACTATTTGACGGATCAGACTTGGCCGACCTGAGCGTTTTTTTTTATATGAATACCCCACAAGAGTCCCAACTGCTCCCAACCGTCTGGAGCCAGTGAGAGTATGGCATCCCCAATTGGGGAATGTTGTGTGGCTGAAGGTGGAGGAGAAGGTGAGGGGGAGAAGGGGGAGAGGAAGGTGGGGAAATACTGGTCCCAAACATGGCTAAAAGCCATTTCAAGCAAAGCTTCAGTTCTGAATGGTGGTCTTTCACCAGGGCGATACCGAGAGTATCTTCCACTGCGTGTGAGTAAGATTGTCCCTCACGCAGAGGTCAGTCAAGTATGACGGTGCCAGCTCGTTCAGTGTACATAGAAGAGAAGTGATATAATGAGTGTATTATTTGTCGAGCATATTAGACGAGCTTCTGTACTGAATACCTTTTGTAGTCTGTCCAAAAAACATACAAACAATTACAATAGTTTTCAGTAGCAAGCTTCCATGACATATCTCGCTGTTTTTCTTATCTATGGGTAGGACTGATGACTGAAGAACTGCTAGGTACCGGACCCGGTTAGCAGCTGAGTAGACAAATGCGTCGGATTCCCACCCAGGCGTCGCGTCATGGATTTAATTCCTCTACTAGCTAAGTCATCCATCTTTGCTCTAGCAACATTTTACGCTTATAATGATGGTAGTAGGATTTTTCAAATATTCTTAGGTTATTCGTAGCCATTATTTATAATATTTTAAAAATAAATATCAGATCGGAATACTAAAATCCTATGGCAAAACGAAGCAATCTCACCGGGGCGATACTGAGAGTGTCACTCATTCTAAAAGCTTGCAGTTGGTCGGTGACATTAACAGGCTACCATTCCTTATAGAAATATTATAAGCACTGCCTACTTTACGTCACTCGCATAATTAAATAACTAATATGTAATTTTATAAAAAATATATTGCAAGAAATCAATTTATATTCTCATAAATAAGGGCGAAGTTCCAGCTACTAATCGCAGTGCCGCGCGCGCCCCACATATCGCCCAACTATAACGTGTCAAAAGCAGGAACTAAGTACGCAAAATGCTATATTCAAATGTTGATACTACACTGTTGTTCTACACACTATTATTTAAACAAAAAATATACATGTGTCCACAATTTATACGCATTAAAGAGAAGACTCGTTTGTGTTAGTGTCGCAACAGTCCGTGCCTTTCGGTTCAAATTACAAATGTAGCAATCAGTGCCATCTGTTGGTACCTATATTAATCAGTACACTAAATAAATAATGATCATATTATGTTGGCTTTTTTTCATGGGGTCAAAAAAATATGGAAATTTTATGTATCCAGTAATTGGTTTTTAATATGCATAAATGAAGCGGTTATTTGAATATTTAATGTGGCGGGTAATCGCAACCAACATCGGCTACAGCCAGCAGCTTAGTCATTCTTTAAGTAAAAATCAGTGAGCTTTACTTACGCTGCTCCCATTTGGGGATACGCAGCTCACAAACACATTAACAAACTACAAACCCTGCAAAACAAAGCCATTCGATTAGTATTGAATGCGCCTAAGTGGATCAGGGTTAACACTCTACACAATGACACAAACATTCCTCTGATAAAGGATCTTATAGTAACACATTCAGAAAAGTTTTATGCCGGTCTAGCCGGTCATGAAAACCCATCAATAAACAATCTCGATAAATACAGCGAGAACGAAATATTTAAATACAAAAAACCAAAATCAATCCATAGCAAGGAGTGAAATCCTGCCCCTAAAGTTGCTGTATAGTTATTAAGTTTCAAGTAATCCACTTAACAAAAATTCAAAAATAAAGAATCGTTTTTAATTATGCTAGAGTCAGAAAACTTTTAGTTTAGGAACTCTGGACACCAATCACATCAAAATAAAAAATCCAACTGCCTACCCTGATTAAAAAACTCAGCATGCCCCTGGTGACACTATGTCGCGGGAAGTAGAATATTTTGTGGTAAAAGGATAACACATTTCAAACGATTAGACCATAAAAAGATTTTAAAATGATACGTAAAGTAAATATGATACCACAATAATTTAAGAGATTAGTATGTAGGCGGTTCTCGTTAGTAACATACATTATTGTTCATGCATTCATATTCTCCCATAAAGAGATGGCGCGACCGAACAATTAATCCAGTTATTAATGACATAAAAATGTTAATTATAGTTTGTTTGAATGCCATTTGCAATAGGGTAACTTATAATTAAGCCATAAGTAGCGTGGTAGATTCATTGTACGTATATGTACGTGCGTGTTTTATGCATGTGTGTATATATAATAAAATATGTATGAATATTATGCGTGTCTCTAGAACGATGAAAAAGAAAACGGTTCCATGATAATTCAACACACGCGTATTAATCGTCACACTTTTTAAAAGTGATTAAGTCATTAAAAGAACAACAAAAAAACTATCCCGAAAACATAATCTAACCTAACCTAATTAATAAATATTTTTAATTATTTTTATTTTTAAACTAACTAACTAACCATCGAATCGTTTCTCCCCAGGGGTAGGCAGAAAGGACGGACAGCCGAACAAATCGATATTGGCATACACTTCTTGCTTCATTTACATTCATACATCGTCTCATACATTCTCTTCTGTTATTCCGACTTCTGACATGGCCCGAATCAAGTATTTGATTCTGTTGATTTATTTTTAATTTTAATTAATTTATTTTTTAATTAAGTTAATACATTTTGTTTGAAAAGATTTATTCACTATGTACTTTTGTAACTTAAATTTATTACTTCGCTGCCGGTTTCGACACTAATAAATGAAACTTTTCAAACAAAATGTCTAGAAATTTTTACATAGATAATGCCCAATAAATACAAAAAAAAAATAATGCAACCTAACCTAACCAATCCTTTTTTTTAATTAAAAAAATATTCATAATAAAAAACAGACAAGTTGTTAAGAGACGTACCCGACTTATTTTAATCCAGTGACTCCTGACCTTATTTGAAGTAAAAAATGTAAACAAAATTTTGGTCTCCGGTGATATTTTTTCAGATCATTTTAATTTTTTTTTCAAATACAAACAACTAAAAAATTCACATGTCGTCACTGCTGACTCATTCGAGTGACCGCCCAACCCCCCTCCTCGACCCTACGTGTCAAATATCTACTTAATTTTCATGGTTTTAGGTGATTCATTATTGCAGCATGTATCCATGGTGCAAAAATTTATAATGCCTTAAAAAAATTATTTAAAAAAAATTACAGAAATCAATAACTTTAAAAATAAAGTCAAAACATGACTGATAAATCTGAGTGATTATGAACTTGCAAACTATATAAAATCAAATTAAGATGAATGGATATTTAGTAAAAAAAGTGCAGGCCGCCTCAGAACAGTTCTCCCTAGTGAGGAGGACTGTGAGTGCTGTGGCTTTGTACTTTTGTTATGATAATATGCTTTACTTACTTACTGTTCTTATAATTATGCTTTGTACTTAAAAATTATTACTAAAGTCACATACATGTAAAAACATTTAAATAGAAACTAATAAAAAAAATGTATATATTAAAAAAAAAACGTTGTCGAAGACCAAAATATCATTTACATTTTTTACTCCAAATATGACCAGCAATCACTGGATAAAGTAAGTTGGGTACGTCTCTCAACACCCTGTATATTATTAGGTTGGGTTGGGTTAGATTAGGTTTTTGGGTCAATGTTTTTTTTTTTACTTCTAATGACTTTATATCACTTTTAAGAAGTGTGCCGATTCATACGTGTGCTGATTTATCCGACACAAAAAAAAAACTATACGACTTGCTGATACAGACCTGAAAATTTTGCTTTAAATAAGTTGATAGAAATACGTGTATTTTACCCGTCTCCCTAGACGATGTCTGTTCTGAAACGGGTAACAGATCTACCATTTGTTAGTGAAATGTTAAAAGTTGAGACCCGTTCCCGGGCATTGAAGAGTTCTGAATTAGGCCAAACAAAGCCAATTGTTTTTAATAAGTCCAGTTTAATTATTCTCAATTGAAGAAGCGGCGGACTCCGCCATACTGAATAGAATAACTATGTACAGCACGGTACATTCTCGCTAACAATCTGTACCAAGGAGGCATCGGCGCACACAGGGCAATTTCCTTTTAAGAACGTGGTCAAAAAATTATTTAAATCCAAAAATTATACAATACGACATATAGATGTCGTCCCGATGTAAGGTCCTGGGTTCGAGTCCCAGCTGCTACCGTTACTTTTTCTTTTCTGTGTATTTTCGGTATCATGTTTCATTTTGAGAGATGTTAATATTATCATCAATGATTTTAAAAAAAAAAACTTCATTTTACTTTGCAAGCAATTATTAACTGCTAGTACGGCCATATAATATCTAGTTAGATACGTCTCATCCTTATTTAAACAATAATTTGAACTTCTTTAGGAAACAAATATCACTTTTTGATATATATCAGACACGAAATTTTTAATTTTATGTAAATATCATGATATTTCCGACCCCTGCTGTGAACCCTATCAGGCGGACTAAAATATGTGAATAATTTTTGAATAATATCTGTTAACAAACCATAAAAACTTAAGTACGTGTAAAAAATATATAACATATTTTTGTCGTCCTAAATCATACCAAATGCTGTATGTGCGGCGGTACGCCCATAAGACTGTGGCGACATGCTCTACAGCCTCATTGCGTTCACTTGTCCAGAAGCTGGAGATATCATCATTAGATACACAGACATTATCTCCCATGAGTTAGCTAGAGATTGTGGAGTTAGATAATGCTTTGAGCGATGGGCTACTTACTGTAGATAACTTTATTTTGTAGATAGAAGGAACGTTTCACTATCGCCATTACTGTAGCACTCAATCCATATTTATTTTTTAAATTTTTTCTTCGATAAATGTAAATTAACTTTATATTATGATGCCTTGGTTGCTCCTTGATCTTGTTTAAGTTTCTAGTTTTTAACATAAATACAATAATTAGTTTATCGAGGGAAGCAATCACTTTGTGGCTTGACATTATAATTTAAATTAAAAATGTTTCTGTTTAAAGTCACATTATTGTTTAATCATCGAATGCATTTTTTGTTGTTGTTTTTTTTTTACAGTAAGTAGGAGGCCCTGAGGGAAATAATTTTCCTTAAGGCCTATATCATATTTGGGGATGATGTTTGAAGGGTCTTTCAGAGGATAGGAAGGAGTGAACCTGGGTCTTGAAGACATTCATGTAGCAGAAGGGAGGAAACACAGAGGCCGGCAAAGCATTCCGCAAATGAGCTCAAACACAAAAACGAGTCGTAGAAGCGACCATTGAAATTCCGGTAGAACAAGGACAGCAATCATTAATTATATTTAATTTAATGAAATAATAAAACTTTGTCTTAACCACTTTTTTACACCATTTTAGGAACAACCGTTCCATCATCAGGGCAAAATACTATCTTCAATTGAATTATTAACGTAACAAATTATGAGTTATTGGACAGTAACTTCTTTATTGGACAGAATACTGGTTTATTCCACTTTAAAGTACATAGCTTGGCTTCATTCACGGCAATTTCACTTTCGAAGCATTTTTCTGTGAAGCAAAGCACGCGTGAAACGAAAGCTCCGTGACTAAACCGATATATTTAAATTTTGGGTTAGTGCCTTCCTTTACTGTATTATTATTTGTACGTTACAAAAATTAGCTGGTTTTATTGCCAGATTAATAATTAGTGCAAAAATAATTACAGGATTAATTAATTATAATTAGTGCATAACAATTATCAACTACTAGCCGATGTGTACCTGGCCTTGTTCGGGATTATATATATATATATATTTTTTTTTTTTTTTAAATAAAGATACAGTTGTGAATTCTTGCTTGTCGTTTGGGTGCCATAATTGATTTGACAGCGAAAGTAACTACCTCTAAACAAAGAAACATTAATTTGAAAAATTTATTTCATTTCAAACATTTATTGTTTCAAAACACATCTGAATAAACTAGTTTTAAAACGTTATAGCAACAGTTTTACTTATCGGATTTCATACAAACTACTCTCCAAACCTTCACGTCATTAATGAGAACAAACTGTGCTATTTTCAGCGAAACCGGTAGAGGAATTTTCGAGAAGATCGATGACAGACAGACAAACATTCATTTTTATATATAGAGATTTACCGGTCAATGACATCTACACTATACTATATATATCGTTTACTTGCTGTATTAAACTACGCACGGACCACTTAAGCCTTATTCCTTATGCGGGTGGCGAAAAGGTTGAAATTCCCGCAACACCGACCGCATGATACGATTTACGCAAAAAAAAACATCACTAAAACATCCTCAAGATGACATAGGCAAGATGGCAAACCATCCATAATCCCGAGCGACGCCGGGTACACGACAGCTAGTAACATAATATAAATAAAGAGTTATATTCCACAAAGAAAAAAAATACTCCTGATGAAGAAAGCATCGTTTTCGAAACATGTAGATATCTTTATATTAATAAAGTGGTGAATACAAACTCGTATATTATTTAACTTATTTATTAAAAAAAAGGAGTTTATTTTGCAAAAATGGCACTGAAAATTGTTTACGTTCTAAATTTAAAAGATTAATTGCTTTAGATACTATTAAATTATGTACACTTTCTTCTCATTGGCACGCTAATAGTATACATTATTTTTAATCTGGCATCATCTTCATCAGACATTCTCTGTCCATTGCTGGATGACGGACTACCAAAATTCAAAGCTGTCAGAATTCAGCTCTCTTGTGCTATGTTTTTTCCGGGCGTCTCCGACTTCGTTCATTTATTTGCACATCATATATTATTCTCTTGACAATTTCTTTAAACTTAACGGTCAGGAACCGAAAATACACACTCGGCAGGTTGCTAACTGTAGAAATATTATGAATGATTTTTCTGTAAATTGGATACGGGTAATTAGGAAAATGTATAAGGTTTCAAAAGACAATAATCCTCAAACTGTGATCTTTTAAATTCTATACGAAATACGTACTGAAAATTAACCGCCCGTTCTTTGGTTTATTATTCAAAAAGTAGGTAAGAAAACATTTTTTTCATTAGATTTGGCAATAACGATACGTGTGACTAGTGACGTAACTTGTATGGGAGAGACGAAAATTCGCCTGACCTCGAAATACTAAACGAGATGATGCAGGAAAAAACAAGATGTATACGAATGTTTTGTGGGTTTCGGGTATAGCTTTTTTGTACCTGAACGTACGGGATACGGCTTGTTGGTTCGGGCGATAAAATAGCGGCCGTCTCACGTATGTTCGTATGGGTAGGGCGGTTAATATAAAACATTCTAAATTGCTTTCAAAAGTTTTCAAACTGCATCAATTTTCACATAATTTAAAGATTACAGTGTGAAGATTTTTGTATTTTCAAACCTCACACATTTTCAGAACTCCCGTATAGAATTTACAGATAAATAATTTGTGGTATTGCTTGAGTTAGCAATCTGCAAAATAATGTTTAGGGGTAATCTGAGTGCTGGCTCTGAACCAAAGAAATTTAAAATTATAATCATAATCAGATTAAGAAAGGGTCGCTTTGATGGTTTCGACAAGTTTTTTTTTAATGTGAATACCGCACAAGAATCTCAACTGTTCCCAACCGTCTGGAGCCAGTGAGAATATAGCATCCCCAATTGGGGAATGTTGTGAAGCTGAAGGTAGTGTTGAGGGGAAAGAGAATGGGAAGAGGAAGGTGGGGAAATACCTGGGTATTCAGATCTGGTCACCAAACATGGCTTAAGCCATTCCAAGCAACGTTTTAATTCTGAATGGTGGTCTTTCACCAGGGCAATACTGAGAGTAACTTCCGTTCTGGAACGTGCGCAAAAATAATATATATTATTTTTAATGAATTAATTGTGAAACAATACAAAATAATTAAATAAAATTTACTTGGGATTTGAACCCGTGACGTTCGAGAGAGCCTTACCCCTCGACCACGGATGCCGTCGAATGGGAGCGAACATGTGGAGCGGATGAACGAAGAAAGGAGTCTAAGGAGAGTATATGACGCGAAAGTGAATGGTAGAAGAAGTCGTGGACGCCCTAGGGAGGCATGGCAGGACCAAGTCAATAAAAAATGTCAAGAGGCGGAATAACAAATAGAAGAGTAAGAAGATAAATAAAAATTAATAATAAATTTTAACGCGGCATCAAGTTCATTTGTCAAATGAATTGTACATATAGTTTGGTATTACAGATCAATGAACTGGTGAATGCAATTTGTTAGCTATAAGTTGTAATAATAGATTGTCTATAGTTATCACAAAAATGGCGCTATAAAAATCATCCAAATATTATTATGAGTGAAACATGGAGTATGCCATGGCAGAGTTGTGTGGCGATCCAACCTTTCTGGCTACATCTGCGGGAAACGGCGTGATGCTTAGTCAGTTAGGTACTGACTACAAATTTAATCACCACATCGTAAAAGGTCGTAGAACTATAATGTCACCTAAGAGTCCATATCGGCTGGGGAGTGCGTTGATCTGCGCCACAACCTGATGTGCATGGTGCAAGTTGTCGGTGGAACTTTCTCCATCATGGAAGGTGACCACCGGGTCAGTGGTACTCTACGAGAGAAGGCTGAGAAAGTGTTAGAAGCCGTTTGATCAATGAACTTCGCGATCAAAGCTCTTTGATGGGTGACGATATGGGATCTGTGATTGCGGGTCATCCAATAGAATTAGGTCGCCTGGGACTTTAGTCAAGGTTACGACAAATGCACATAAAATATTTAACAGGAAAAAAACAGTTTGAAACTGTCAACTATGCCTGTAAATTCAAAAAGAATTAGTAAGTGCGGTGAATCATTTTAGAATCATCATAATAATAACGATCGAAAGAGAACTCGAAACCTTATTGAAATTTTAAAAAAAACTTACAGAGAATTAAATTTATGATATACTAGCTGATGCGTACCCGGTCTTGCTAGGGAATATATATTTTTTTGGTTATGAAGTTGTGAATTCATGCTTGTCGTTTGGGTGTCACAATAGATTTGACAGCGAAAGTGATGCATTGTGACGACTATTACTATCTCTAAACAAAGAAACATTCATTTTTATAAACAATAATTATCAGCCTGAAACACTCATCCAAATTGAAAAAAACCTTTCCGAGCAAAGATAAATGTCGCCGACAGGATTCGAACCTGCACCCTTCTGATGTCCGGTCAGATGCTCTACCGTTGAGCTACGTCGGCTTATCGCAAACCCGCCAAGTTAATCAATATATACTAGCGTTTCATTCAATAATTACTATGCACAAAAATCTTGTCTTAAGTTTTTAAGAACTTTAGTTTATCAATTAATAAAGAAAAATTCGTTTGAAAATTTTATTTCATTCCAAACATTTATTTTTTCAAAATACATATAAATAAAAAAAGTTCTTAAGTAGGTACTTAATTGTGTTTTCCATTTTTAAAATATTCTACCAAAACAAACTTTCTTCTTTTGAATATGTAATCTGTGGCCAACCAGAGTGGTATTTCTATGGGCTAACCTAAATAAAACACACCGGGTTCAATGTTTTTCAAACTAATTTTAAAACGTTATAGCAGCAGTTTTACATATTGGATTTCATTCAAACTACTCTCTAAACCTTCCCGGCACTAATAGGAACAAACTGTGCTATTTTCAGCGAAACCGGTAGAGGAATTTTCAGTTTTAACAGTCACGCATCTTCGTCAAGATTTTATCGATATATTGATATATTTCAATCCATCCCAAGTTCAAAATTTACAACCTTGGACCAGTTCGGGGACTTCCCGACGGAGACACGCATCGTTAGGGAGAGATACTCGAATAACGGTGTCTACTATTCAGAATCTAAACATCACGTGAATCGGCTTTAGCTATGTCCATTATCAGATATGCATAACCAGGTTCTTCTCAAACTCCCCCTTCCCCTCACTGACTTACTTCAGTTTGGCAACTTTCGTAGTCCCACTAATTAATATGTCTTATTCCACTTGCTCATGGCCGAAAGGATTCTGGTACGGAATCACATTGAAAAAACATTAATCTGTTACGGACTGCTTGCTAGTCGCTACAAATAGGTCACAAAAAAGGCTAAAATGGTGTCAATAAACAAAATCTCAATAGTTCACAGGTAATCCAGCACAGCTGGCCCAACAGAAAGTCGGCAAGTCAACCATGGCAGCTGCATTCACCTGGGGCAAAGCATTACCGTATCGATAACATGGCAATATCGGTAGAATAAATATAGCTGTCGACGTTTGTTTGTGGATGTCCCGAGCATGAATGAATGGCGATCGATAAATGAATTGTATTTCGTAGACGTCTGAATTATACGTAAATCTAAAATTAAATAAAACTGACATTTTGAAAATATTTTAGACGTTGGTTGATTGTTTTTTAACAACAGTCGTTATTCTGAATAACTATCGAACCTCTGTCTCTCCAAATTCGAATTGTATTATCTTAGTATCGACTGTTTCACATAGATAAGATCAGACAGACAGATTATTACAATTGTATAGAAAGAAGCTTAGCTTCCTGGCTCAGCAAATCCATTATACTGAAATTCCATGTATGGTGTAAATAACCAAGTGTTTGTTGTAATCAGAGTGCGCCAAATTTTTGCCGCGTTGTTTTTTGTCATGTAGACAAGCTAGATTTAAGGAGCGAACTTGTTCGGTATACTAAGTATATTTTAGTCGACGTCAACTGTCGAATATAATTTTCATGTTGGCTCATATTGGCTAATGTCAATGTTGTTGATTAAAGATTTTTATCGTGTCGATGTCGGCTTTCATGCTAAAGCCTCAGGTACACTGACGCGCAATGCATTCCCACTCGACAGTGGCAGTGCAATGGTGACGCGTGCAATCAATGCCAGCGCAGTTGGAAGTGGGACAACTGTTGACCGCAGTGCTGAGGTATGCAAGTGCATAGATGCACCGGATTGAAGGAAATAATGGATGCAACGGAATTAGCTTTGACGGTTGCGGGTTCAAGAGTATATTGGAATAAGTAATAGAAGAAATACAATAGTTATATAATTTAAATACAGAATGTACAGGATAGGAATATTATGATAATGTCGGGAAACGCAGTCATTTCTCTCAAAAATAAGATAAATAATGTATTTTTTTTAAATAAAGGTTTATGAAAAATTACAGCAACAAAAATTGTTGAATTTATTTTAATTTTTACAATCAACTGGTTTTTCCTAGCCTATGTTTCATCAGACTACAAAATTAAACCAAACACAATATAAACATAAAATAAAATAACAGTGAGCTAGCAAGAGATTACATTTTAATTAAAATAAAATAACACAGAGAAAGAGAGATTGGATTTGAATTCTGAAAAAAATCAATCCAATTTATGATTTCACCATGAAAACTTTTGTTTGTTGGGAAAATATTTTTTTTAAATCTTCAATTAATTATCGAAACATATTCCTAATTTGTGGAAACCACTGGAAAGGGTGTAGGGACCAGAGTACAAAAAATTGACATTAACGACTTGAATCTTGGATTATTGTCGACATATTCCCAATTTGCGAAAACCAATGGAAAAGGTGTAGACCACAAAAAATGGACATTAACGACTTGAATCTTGGATTATTGTTAACTTATTTTCAATTTACAAAAACCAATGGAAAAGGTGTAGACTACAAAAAATTGACATTAACGACTTGAATCTTGGATTATTGTCGACATATTCCCAATTTGAGAAAACCAATGGAAAAGGTGTAGACTACAAAAAATTGACATTTACGACTTGAATCTTGGATTATTGTCGACATATTCCCAATTTGCGAAAACCAATGGAAAAGGTGTAGACTACAAAAAATGGACATTAACGACTTGAATCTTGGATTATTGTTAACTTATTTTCAATTTGCAAAAACCAATGGAAAAGGTGTAGACTACAAAAAAATGACATTAACGACTTGAATCTTGGATTATTGTCGACATATTCCCAATTTGCGAAAACATTAGAGTAACAATATACCATTACTGTAAGGCAAAAACCAATGGAAAAGGTGTAGGGATCAGATGACAAATAAATGACAATAACGACTTGAATCTTGGATTATTGTCGACTTGTTCCCAATTTGCGAAAACCAATGGAAAGGGTGTAGGGACCAGATGATAAAAAATTGACACTAACGACATGAATATCGGATTATTGGTTTACAGAACTTACGAAGCGAAAACACAAAAACAGTTAGCGAATTATGAATGGAGAGTTTCATTTGGGGAGTGAAAGTTACTTCGATTTGTTTTAGCTATAGGTTACCTTAATTAGGAAAAAAAATCCAAACAACAATAAAAAAAATGTTAAGTTTTTAATAACAGTACAATTTAGTTTAATATACTCGTCTTACTTGGCGCAATTTTCTTCATTCAAACTAATCAATAACAATAAAATTGTTCAACAACAAGTTCATCCAATAGTTAATATTCAACACTCAAGTCTTATATTGTATCCTTCTGTTGTGTTGAAAATTAGTATGTTTAACCACAAAACATGTGTTAATTGAATGCTTTGCAGCCACAGCACACGAAAATCTGGCACGACCAGTCCAAACGAGACAGACCTTGAGACAAAACACCGTTGCAAGAGGACACAGTGGAACATCTCGTAAGCGGAGACGGGCCCATGTGGAAGAAGCGAAGAGCGTTGGCCAGGACCTTGCAGTGCAGCGGTCTATCTGCTGGGATTACTCCTACGAGAACACGGAAAGAATAACATTTATCCACTGATTTGAATAGGAACTTCAGGGATTGATAGTGTAGTGTGTATTGTGAAACGAACCAAACATTGGATGAACGATATACGAATAAGCAAGCGAGGTAAAGAGATGTAGCTTGTCCAAGTCGAGAGTCGCTAATCCCATTGTTTTTGATAAAGGTGTTCGGATCTTGTTGTTGGCGCTAGGGGTGCTAGTGTATCGTAAGTACTTGTTCTAATAACACTAATTTATTTTTTAATTCCTTATACATTACAAAAAGTGAATTTAAAACATATAAGAATTACATATGTAGATACAAAGATTTACAAAATTTTGAAAACAAAAAATTGCTGGCAGTGGTGGAAATTGGGTCAATGAGGCGAGACTCTTTAAAGGATCAATAGGATATCCTCTTTGAATCTCTATTCACTTACGCAAAATAAGTCGATAGGCGAAGAGATTTTATTCAGGAGTAATATACTCCTCCAGGTTGATCCTACAGGCAAGGAGAGAATAATCTATGACAATACTGTCTTAGATAGTCATCGGGAACATGAGACTTATGCGCTCCAAAATAGCTGAATTCTCTATACAGCCTCGCAGTAGTCTAAAAGAATGGGTAGCGACATACCCCTGCCTTCTGAGCTGCAGAGAGTGAAATTCAAGCATGCCTAGAAGAAAGTTAGTTGGATAGAGCCACGGATAGTGGCCGTACTCCCACATGTAAAGAAATCTCAAGCGAATATTCTGAACCCTCCCCAACACGAGGGAGCACCTAACCTCGTGAATGTTATATCTGTGGTCAGCAGTGGCTACAGAACTATGAAAATGGGCACCCAAGAATATTTTACTGCTCACAAGAAATGGGTTACCAATAATATGTATGTGTTTACTAAAAATAATAAATGTACACCCTAACGTCAATCTTTAAATATCATATTAATTTTTATTTGATTTTTAAATTAAAATTAACTTATTGAAGCTTTACGCTTCATTACTTATTGAAACAATATAAATAATATCCAGAGATATGAAATTGAAGAAGTCATTGAAAATGTAGATTGCTACCGAGACTCAAACTAGGATCGCTGCTCTGTCCCAGAGTAACGTTAAGTGTGCTACTGAAGCCCATAACACTTTGAAAAGGTTAATGATTTATTAAAAAAGATTTCCACTTTATAATTTTGACATGACAAGATGGCCGTGATAGGCTGTGAAGGGTCGAAAAAAGTTTAAAAATTCTTTTAATACATCATCATAATGCAATTCCACCACGAATTGTTACTATAAAAAAACAGACATTTTTGAAAAGGTTTCTGATTACAAATTAAGTTATTAATAATCACTGGATTCTTCGCGTTAGGCGCCAAATATTAGAATATTATTTCTAAGAGGAATATTTAAAAAAAGAAGATTTCACTTTGTGTTTTTTTTATTTGCCCTGACGAAGCTTGAGCCAAGCGAAACCGGTTGGCTGTAAATAAAATATATTCGTGGTTTTATTACAAAGCGTTTTTTTTTTTTTTTAAATTGATGATCATGATAATACCTAGATGAAAAACTAAACAAAAATGACTTAATCCCATACAACACTCAACTTTCCTTACAAATCATCAACAAATAGGGTCACCTCATCAACAGAGACAGTTAGGCCGTACCTACAAAACCGCATCCCACAGAACCCACTTCAATTGCTAACAGAATAGGTAGTTAGAAAAGATCACCGAATTAACAGTTAATAGCATCCCGTGGTTCTTACCTGTGATTGTAGTTTAGTTATATTTATTCCAGGGGTACCTACTTCAAATTAAAAAAAAAGAGTTCGCTATTTTCACGTGTGAAGTTCCGTGCTTTAATATGAACAAACTCCTTTGATTCATTTAATTGATGTAAATCAACTCATTTGATTCGGTTCATATATATGAAACTATTCACTTGAACTGATCAATTAATTCGATTCGATTAATTAATTAGGATCGATTTATTAATTTGAACCGATTCACTTAATTAAATAAAATTAATTTGAACCATCACTTAATTAAATAAAACGAATGATTAATTTTGTTTGGTATTTTACAGTAACTTCAATTAATATGAATCGATATATTAGAATAATTTTAATCAATGTGATTTTTTGATAAATTTGAAACTGTTATAAATTAATACTCGGAGTTATTTTTAAAAACGTTCGATTTTGACTAGCGTTCTCCTACATCTCGCTGTAGAGTAGGGTCTATTACTGCGTGAACCGCATTTGTAAAGCTTCGGAGTACATTTGTTTTTCAAATCATTCGAATTTGATAGACTTTTACAGGTGTTTTGCACTTCAGCAAGGTAGACATTTGCTTGGACTCCAAAAATATTCCGGATTTCGCTTAGTTGAAGGGGGCGATCTTCAAATATTACTCACACATTGTAAAACAACACTTTTTAAACAATTCTGCATTATTGTTTACGTAAGTTTTCACTTTGAGTTGAGACATATCGCACGTGAATTAAATTCACGGACTACGTTGTTCTGAATTAAATCTATATATAAATCAATGTAAGTTTGTTTGTTTGTACTCGATGTTCTCGAAAATTACTCTACCAGTTTCGCTGAAAATAGCACAGTTTGATTTTATTAGTGCCGGGAAGGTTTAGAAAGTAGTGCGAATGAAATCCAATATGTAAAACTGTTGCTATAACGTTTTAAAATTAATACGAAAAACATCGAAAACGCCATCTTTTACTTAGGTTAGCCCATAGATATAACACTCTGGTTAGCCACAGATTGCATGATCAAAAGAAGAAAGTTTTTTTTGGGTAGAATATTTTCAAAATGGAAAACACGAGTAGGTACCTACTTAAGAACTTTATGATTTAGATATATTTTGAAAAAAAAAAAAACCTTTGGAATGAAATAAAATATTCAAATGAATGTTTCTTTATTTGGAGATAGTTACTTTTGCTGTCAAATCAATTATGGCACCCTAATGACTAGCAAGAATTCACAACTTCATAACTTTATTGCAAAAAAAAATCCCGAGCAAGGCCGGGTACCCATCAGCTAGTATAATAAACTTACGAATTTGATCGGTTTTAGTTTCTAAAATTACGTTTATATTTTTTTATGCTAGGCAAGCTTAAATTGTTAGATTCTAATCAAATATATTTTTTGAGTAAATGTCAAAAAAGTAGGAATTAATATTTTAAATGTACGCGAAACAAATAACGGAAGGCCACAAACCATCGGTTAAATGCCATTCATTTAACGGTCAGTTACTTAGAACTTAAAGATCAACTCTTGACGGGAGAATTCCGGTTAATAGGTTCTAGTCACCATAGAGAAAGTGACCTCAGCAGGTGGTAATGACCTGTAATTATTATTATTATTATGTGGCGGGGTTAACTTAGAGTCCCGGTTCCACGATGTTCTGTTAGTTAACTGTGAGCGGATTACAGCATACCGAGAAACTGGATTCATAGAACAGATTTTTATTAGGTGAACGTATAATTTGTTTGACCGACAAAATAAAAATTATTACCTTTTTTTATCTATGAACACCGTTACGACAGCTGCGTAAGTTTTTTTTTGTAATTCTAAAGTTCGTTGAACTAAACAAACTACAGAAATAAAATCCAGGTGGAAAATATGTACTAAACTTATAAATTTTTCCAAACTCAAGAATAGATTTGATAGATTCGCCTATCTTAACAAACGGATTGCAATCTTTGGAGCACAGATGTCAGGTGGGAATGCTGTCCTTGTTCTAGCCGTATTTTAATGGAAAATGCTCTGAGGAACTAGCGTCATTGATCCCTTCGGTACCGGTGAATAGTCGAGAAACACGGCAAACGTGCGCCCAACATTTGCACACGGTTGACATAAATGTCACACGAGAACGTGTCGCTCCTACGACTCGTTCTTTTGTTCAACAGCTCAGCTGTGCAATGATCTGTTTCCTCGATCCTACGACAAGTTCACTCCTTCCCATCCTCTAAAAGACCCTCCACACAGCATCCCCAAAGACGATATAGGCCTTGAGGGAAATTATTTAGATTTCAGAAGGGAATAAAAATATGAGCGTGAGGTTTTTTAACGCGTGATGTAAAAGGGAGAGGGACATCGGAGAGGGATTATCTATTAATTCTAAATAATGATAATATTATTACACAATACGAAGAGAAAAATATTTATTGAGGGCATATTAAAAAAATTGCATAGCATTTATCAAAATCAAATCAAAGATATGTATGAGTTGTTCTGACCGTCCCACGTATGTTTTACAAGGGCTCCGATGTTTCTAGATTGAGGACTTTAGTAGCGCGTCTCAGAGAGCAAATCTTTATGATGCATAATTGCGGGTACTCACCGTGAATTCTCATATATCCTGAGAATTGTTTTCTGTATTTGTTCCAACATTTCTTTTATTTTTGGTATGGGTCCCATAAAGTAGAAGTCTACTCTAGCTTGGACCTTATAATGCAGTTGAACATAGAAGTCATGGCTTAGGGGTTTAGAAAACTGTTTACTGGATATTAGAACAAACCCTAATAGTTTGTAGCATGATGTAGACAACTGCAATATATGGTCTGAGCGTAAGTTTGAAATCAAAGACTACCCCTAGGTCCTTGATGGATTTTACAGTTCGCAATATATCTTCCCATATTTTATAAATGCGAGTATATATCACAGATACGGATGACATTACCCTCAACGCATCTTTTGAATAGGAGATGAATCACCTCCTTGCTAAAATAGAAGAAGAAAGCCGTAACCTAGGTCTACTGATCAACAAAGCTAAAACAAAACTAATGGTCATCGACAGGGCAAACACCTTTACAAGAACAAATGTTCTCACAGACTTAAAAACGGTGAATAACTTCATATACCTAGACTCGTTTATAAGTGACGAAGGAGGTTGTGAAACAGAAGTGAAATGAAGGATTTGTATGACAAAAGATGCCATGAGCAAATTGCAAAAGATATGGAGTGACAGAGGCATAACGAAGACCGCCAAGATGAGACTCGTCCAGGCGCTGATTTTCCCCATATTCCACTCAGAGCCAGCGAAAGGAAGCGGATAGACGCCCTCGAAATGCAGTGCTGGAGAAAAATGTTCAGCATTCCTTGAACAAATATATTAATTCTGAAAGAGCTTGGCATCCACCATAAGCTATCAACTGTCTGCCTACATCGTATCCTCAGATTATTTGGACATGGTGCTCGCTAAACCGAGAACTCCAACCTGGAAAAGCTCATGGTCACTGGTACAGTGGAAGGAAGGAAAGAAGAAAGAGGAAGGCCACCGATGCGTTGTAGTGACCAAATTTCCGGAACGTCGGTGTCCTTGGCTCTCCATGCAACGCAGGATTGCAAGGAGTGGAGGAGCCTTATACACGAGGGAGATTGGAGTGGGGGTCATAATCCTCGGCAATGAGGAAGCGACTCAAGAAGATGTCATAGATACACATTTTTTATTGTAAAAATATAATTTATTCTCGTCAGCCCACGCGGTTATTGCATCCAGGTCCAGTTGCAATTTAAGAAAATCGTCAGTGTTTTTCAAATGAAATAATAATAAACTATGGTCTCAGCTGATAAATAAGTGAATGATATAAAAACGAGCTGCATTGACAACCGGTTGTTAACCCTGATCTGGATACAAAGGCAGGTTGATGAAAAGGTTGCTCTGTGCTTTACGAGATGCTTTGAAAATACTATGGCCTTGTAACTTTCGTAGACGCTTTTTTAATAAATCTTGAGCTTTTTTTAAATCGTTACTATTTCATAGGAAAATGCACTGTCTTTGAGAGGTTTTACCGAAAGGACGGCGAGGTTTAAAAAAACATAGTAAATAAAAAATAAAAATATACAGTATTATAAATTATTATGCTTTTAAAAAAATATTTCATATGTATTTTTATTACAAATAAGTAGATATAAAATAAAAATTACATGATTAACACAGTGTAGTAATGAAAACATAACGTAGCTATTTCCCACGTAAAAGATACACTGTTCTTGTGTTTAGTGAGGTACTTCACGTAAATAATAAAATCATATAAAAAAAAACATTCTTTAATTTATAACACAGCAGGGAAAATATGAATCAGTTGTGTAAAATTAGTTATTATAAATACAGGCTTTTGCATGGACATTTACGAATAATATTAAAAAGGTACAATATTAAAGGTACAATACAATAGGTACAATATTAAAGAAAACATAAGGTGTGTAAGAAAAGGAAAAAAATCCTATTATATTAATAGATTAATTGCAATAAAAAAGTAACAAGGGTTTCAATATTATTTGACTTCTATTGACTATAATACTAAACTCATACCCGTATCGTGGTAGTCGTAAGTCGGTTCACTAAAATGTCGATAAAAAGGAGAAATTCATTATGGTTTGATGCGCAGTTCTACCACCAGAGTGCAGTAGCGCTGTTTTACCGCCGGCGGGAAATTTTTTGCAAAATTACCGGATAATGTATTTATATATTTATAAAAATTGTGTATATGTATCATTAGTAGTTTTCCCAGAATAGCTACTCGTATTTAGAGGAAAAAAACTATCTAATGTTTTAAAAAAATATATACAAATGAAATACGAAAATATTCTTGAAGTTTTATTGTATTTCCATAAAGCTAAGTAAATTTAGTTACAGGACAAGGAATGATGCAATACTTGATAGTTGTCATTTTGTTTTAAATTCCAGACGAGCGGCGTTTCACAAAACGAAAAGCAAGAATTGCTATCGGATTTATTATTTTGTTGGCAAACGAATATAATTTAACAATTATTTTTATAAACTATAATTATTAGCCTGAAACACGCATCCAAATTGAAAAAACCTTTCGAGAAAAGATAAATGTAGCCGACAGGACTCGAACCTGCAACCTTCTAATATCCGGTCAGATGCTCTACCGTTGAGCTACGTCGGCTAATCGCAAACCCGCTAAGTTAATCAATATATACCAGTGTTTCATT